>JAOTNS010003577.1:592500-700000 GCA_028476615.1 Culter alburnus
AGTTTTAATTAGTAAGGTAACAGAATCTTCCTTCTACCACTTCAGAAACAGCTATCACCCTTTTTTAAACCAGAAAGATGCAGAAAAATTAATTCATGCTCTTATTTCAAGTCGACTCGATTATTGTAATGCACTTTTTACTGATCTTCCACAAAAATCAATGAACAGACTCCAGATTATCCAAAACTCTGCCGTTCGGTTGTTGACTGGAACCAAAGAAAGTGAACATATAACAGCAGTTTTGGCTGCACTGTTCCTGTAAAAGTCCAATCATCACGTATAAAGCTCGTAATGGACCGAACATTGCTAGCTCTCTCATTAATTATATTCCACCAAGAACTTTAAGATGGTCTAATGCAGGTCTACTGGAGGTCCTCAACTGTAAACAAAAGAAAACTGGATTATGACCAGTCAGTTTTATTAAATTTTACTTTAGCATTTACTTAGTTGTACTCTGGGTTAAATTATAATAATTTTTTTTAAAATGTTTTATCATTTTGTGTCTTATAGAAGATTACTTTCATTTTAGGTTTTTTTTTTTCTATATGTTTTGTATCTTATATTGTGTTTTTATCTTTTATTCTGATGTATCTTTTAAGCTCAGTGTTATTTTTGTGCAATTTTGATCATTTAAAGCACTTTTTGAACTACATGTCTGAAAGGTACTACATAAATAAAATGTATTATTTATTTATTTATTTATTTATTATTTTATTTTACAGTACAATAATATTAATAATTTTTTTATTTAATATATATATATAAACAGGTTTTCAGACTGCATGCATGTAAATAAACACATTGTGTTTCCATTTTGAAACCGGCAGAGCATTTATTTTTATTTTTAACAACTCAACAAATTAAAAGCTATATGGTTTACTGCTTGAAAATTAAGAAATTAAGATGTAAATATTAGTATTTTAATTTTACAGTAAAATAAAATATTTTAATTTAATTTTTATTAATTTAGTTATTTTTTTATTTTACACTACAATAGTATTATTACAATAAATTTTTTTTTTTTTAAATAATAAATCAATATTATTTTTATAATATTGTGATTATTATTTCTTATTTTTAAAATATTTTATTTAAAAATACTCAATAAAATCATAAATATTATATTATTTTTTATAGTCACATTGAATTAGTTTAAAACAGTGGTTTATAAAATGTGGTTTATATAAAATCAAGTAGAAAGAGATTTTTCTCTGTTCACTTCATGATTACTGAAAGAGAGTTGAGTTGAGTTGGAAAAAGCAAACTCAAGTATGAACACTGAAACTTCTCTGATTTTTCCCAAATCGTTCGGTCCAAGAAGGATTTTGCACTGAAAAAAGTAAAAGTTTTTTTTTTTTGGGGACGCAAATGCACCACCCAAAAAAATCACCCGTCACTCCTTTTCATATCACTCTCATATGGCAGCGTCAGCTGTATCGTGATGAATCCACTAGTTAGCGTGAGGAGCAGACGGTGTGGATCTTCAGCAGAGCCTCACCTGCTCTTTGCCGGTGGACGTCTCTGTCCAGAGCAGCCGGTAGCTCTGTATGGGGCCGTTGGCGTGAGCGGGAGGATCCCAGGACGCCTGGATGGACGTCGGAGACGCAGCTTCTGCCCGCAGATTCTCCACCGGACCAGGAACCAGAACTGCACAAACACACACACAGAATAAATAAATGCTTTATTATATATTTAATTTCAGCTTATTTTTATTCTATTCCAAGAAAGGCAGTTTTTTATGGTTTTAGTTAATGATGAAGCCCTGAATATAATACTAATCCATCAGATCAGCCTCAGTGCTGCGAGATGATCCACAGTCAGCAGATAACCGTCTGACAGGAGCGTCTGTATGCAGATGAGCTCCACAGTTTGAACGCTGTTCATAATTCAGAGCTGAAGTGTGTTTGTGAGGACGAGCTGGAATCTGGACGGAAAGGTCAGACGGCTCAATCTCACCACTCACTCTCCATTAGAAAGGTTAAAGAGCTCGAGTGTGTGTGTGTGTGTGTATCTCTGATAATATAATGAGATCTCTCATGCTGCTCTTCTGTGTGACTTCAGGTGGAAACAGTGTTGCCAGATTGGGCGGCTTCCTGCACAGCTGGGCTTCTTTTGATTGGCTGTTTTCCTTCGCTTTTATGTGTTTTAACATATAGGAACATGTGTAAATAACAGTATCACAGAAAATGTACCATCTTTCATGTTGGTAAGACGTGACGGGGTTTTAGCTCGATTTTGAACGTGTATTTGTATATTCAAGCGATCGCAATGCCAAAGCGGCCTAAATATAAGTTAGACAGTGAAGAGAGACTCAACTCGTGAATTACACCTGTGGTGCGAGATGACTCCAAGCTCTTGGTAAATATGATTGTAAGAATGATTTAATCAAAATCAAAAACTCCTGTCCAGCATCAGGTCATCTTTGAAACCATCGAGACTTTTGACTGTGCAAAGTTCTGCATTACGTTCTACAGCATGTTCTTCATGAGAGATGTACTGTCGTTCTGTCTGAAGTTAAAGAGCAACATAAAGGTACGTGCATTATTGTTGTTATTTTTTTCTTTCATATGTTCTATGTATGAGCTTTACAGTCACTTATATTGGCACTTTTTGCACTTAAATTCTCTTATTCTTTCTGTTGACACTGAATATGATTCATATGATTTTTCTGAGGGATAAAATCATCAGTTAGTTTCTTGATTGCCATTTTAACAGTTTCTACCTGGATATTTTAGTCATATTTATTAACTCTCTTTGATACATTCCCCTGTTTTCATCCATTGGGAAACTGATTTATTTTTATTTTATTTTGTTATCATATATTCTGTTTTAAGGAGATAAAAATGGCCTTTATCAACCTTGACTGACATGTCAATAAAATTGCAAAGTTTTGGGCGGGTTTTGGTGAGCTTTTAGACTGGAAATCATCCACCCAATCTGGCAACACTGGGTGGAAAATAAAGCATTATGGGACATTTCAAACATCTGTACTGGATTGTTGACATTTACAAATGATTTAAGATATTAAGTCTTGTTTTCTGAAAACAATAACAAATATCTGGCAAAGGGGTCAGAAAATAAACTTAATTCAAAGTGAAAACATGATTATTTTTCTGACTCCATTGGCAGATATTTATTCTTGTTTTAAACACAAACTCACTTCATTTTGATATTTTGATATATTTTTCAGAAAAAAAGACTTAATATCTTAAAAAGTCATGTTGCTTATCAAGTAAATGTATTTTGATTTAAAGGGTTAGTTCACCCAAAAATGAAACTCATGTCGTTCCACACCCGTAAGACCTTCGTTCATCTTCAGAACACAAATTAAGATATTTTTGATGAAATCCGATGGCTCGGAGGCCTGAGCAATGACATTTCCTCTCTCAAGATCCATTAATGTACTAAAAACATATTTAAATCAGTTCATGTGAGTACAGTGGTTCAATATTAATATTATAAAGCCACGAGAATATTTTTGGTGCGTCAAAAAAACAAAATAACAACTTATATAGTGATGGCCGATTTCAAAACACTGCTTCAGGAAGCTTCGGAGCGTTATGAATCGTGTCGAATCATGATTCGGATCGCGTGTCAAACCGCCAAACTGCTGAAATCACGTGACTTTGGCGCTCCGAACCGCTGATTCGACACGCTGATTCATAACGCTCCGAAGCTTCCTGAAGCAGTGTTTTGAAATCGGCCATCACTAAATAAGTCGTTATTTTGTTTTTTGGTGCACAAAAATACTCTTGTGGCTTGAACTGATTTAATGAACTGATTTAAATATGTTTTTAGTACATTAATGGATCTTGAGAGAGGAAATGTCATTGCTCAGGCCTCACGGAGCCATCGGATTTCATCAAAAATATCTTAATTTGTGTTCTGAAGATGAACGAAGGTCTTACGGGTGTGGAACGACATGAGGGTGAGTAATTAATGACATTATTTTCATTTTGGGTGAACTAACCCTTTAAGTAATTTTTTTTTTTTTTTTTGCAGTGTTCACTTTTTTTCAGTGATCAGGTGATGTCCTCAGGTACTCACGCTCGGGCTGTGTGGACAGTCGGATGGCCTCTGAACTCTCTCCGGGCCCCTGCTCGTTGAACGCGATGACCCTGAAGGAGTACGTGGTCTCCGGTCGGAGATTGCTGAGCGTCAGCTGCAGACTCTCGGCCTCCGTGACGTTAATGGATCGCTCCCTGCGGCACACGCAGACACGCTCAGAAAAACTACAACAGTTTCCAAACAGGTTTCCTGATCAATATTCCATAACACACATCATTGGGTGAGTCTCTTCTCTCTGATGACGAGGGCGGGGCAACCTGTCACTCACATGAGATCCACCAATAGCAAACCACAACCATCCAATCAATTCCCCACGGACACAATCAAGCCCCGCCCTACATTTGTTCTTGTTTGCGAAGCGTTTCACTCGGATATACGGTGCAACTTCGCTTTTATGCCGGCGAACACGTACCTGTTGATTCCCTCCTCGGAGAAAAAGACTCCGTAGGTCAGGATGGTCCCGCGCGTCTCCTCCGGGGGGCGCCATCCGAGGCGCACGAAGCGGCTGGACACGAGGACGGGGGCCACGTCACGGGGAGCGGAGGGGAGGACGCCTGAGCTCGGGGTAACTGGTGGGGGAGGAGAGGAGTAAGTCAAAGAGGAAGTGCGGGGCAACGGGGGCTGAGAAGGCTGAGGGGGCGGGGCGGTGGGCGTGGCCTCTGTGACCGGGGAGGAACAGAGAGGGAGGGGCATGAGGGAAGGGGTGGGGCGTGTGAGGGGAGGGGCGGAACATAACAGAACGAGAGGAGTGTGACCGATGGAATGAGAAGATAAGGAAAGAAAACACAAACAAACAGAAGACATCAGGAAGAAAAGAAAAGAGAGCGATAAGGAAGATCACAGCATCAGAGATCAGGGCAGCAGTAAAACACAGAATTAACACACACACACACACACACTTACACAGCAGCCGAATGAGATGAAAGCGAGATTAGAGAGAGACTGCAACTAAAGACCCCGATATATACAAGAGAAATCAATGAACTGGTGTGACGTCATTTCAAACATAATCGCCTTTGAATGTTTAATACTGTAAAGCTGCTGCTATAAAGTGATCTATTGTATAAATATATGCAGAGCTGCTGCAAACATGATCAGATGCTTTCTGAACTGCTGTTTTCTCATTTTTATTGTGTTTATACTAAAAAAACAACTTTCATTGTTGATAGTTTCACTCAAACCATCCTCGTTCACATTACTTAAAAACTAACTACATGAACTTAATTTAACTGAGTTGTTTCTATTGGAGAGCAAATAGTTAATTTAATAAGGTAAATTAAGTCAATAAATGTGTTCACCTTACATAATAAACTTTTATAAATTTAGCAAACATTATTAAAGCGTAGTTCACCTAAAAATGTAATTTCTGTCATTAATTACTCTCCCTCATGTCGTTCCACACCCGTAAGACCTTTATTCATCTTCAGAACACAAATTAAGATATTTTTGATGAAATCCGAGAGACTCGTCCATAGACAGCAATATAATCAGCACTTTCAAGGTCCAGAAAGTTACTAAAGACATCGTTAAAACAGTCATGTGACTGCAGTGGTTCAACCTTAATGTTATGAAGAGACGAGAATACTTTTTGTGTGCAAAAACAAAACAAAAATAACTTTATTCAACAATCTCTTCTGTGTCATTATCTTACGCAGTAACGCAGTGATGCTTCTGTGTTTACGTCTGAACACTGGCTCAGTATTGGCCAAAGTTGATCATGTGATCAGCATGACGCATACAGGAGCCGGCCAATAATGAGTCGGCGTTCTGACGATGAACCTGGATGTAAACAACGTATGAGAATGACACAGAAGAGAAGAGATTGTTGAATAAAGTGGTTATTTTTGTTTTGTTTTTGCGCACAAAAAGTATTCTCGTCTCTTCATAACATTAAGGTTGATCCACTGCAGTCACATGACTGTTTTAACGATGTCTTTAGTACCTTTCTGGACCTTGAAAGTGTTGATTATATTGCGGTCTATGGACGAGTCTCTCGGATTTCATCAAAAATATCTTAATTTGTGTTCTGAAGATGAATAAAGGTCTTACGGGTGTGGAACGACATGAGGGAGAGTAATTAATGACAGAAATTACATTTTTAGGTGAACTAACCCTTTAAGTAAAGTAAACTGCACATATAAATATTATGTAACAGAGATTTGGTCAGCTTTACTTGAATTTATTTTGTTCATATAACTAAATTGATATTTGTACAAATTACTCAAAGTTGTGTGGAACCACTTGACACTGCTTTAAGCAAATCGATCAATTCATTTTGTGTGTGTGTGTATTTTGTTATTGAGAGGAAAGCGTGCAGCACATATTTACATATTCATCTAAATGTGGGCGGAGTCAGGATGTTCGTTAACAGTATAATCACTGCAGAGGTGTTTCAGACTCTTCTTCCCCCTAAGTGAAGAATGAAGGACTTTGAGTATATCAGGGCCTTAAAACACACATTTAATGAAGAGAAAGCATCTTTCCAGATGAAATAAACAAGCAGGAGCATGGAGGCTGGGTCTGTCAGACTGGAGACGTGACTGTAGAGCGACTCGTGTGGATCAGGACAAGAGTGTCATCCGTGTGTGTGTGTGTGTGTGATAGTGATTTCACAGTTCTGATGAGGTTCTCTCAATGTCATACAGCACATTCACACTCACAAACACACACACTCTCACCTGGGAATTACTGTTATACTGTTACACACTCACAAACACACACACACTCTCACACACATCGAGTTTTCATGTTTTGTGGGGACGCTCCACAGATGTGTGTTATTTTAGTGCCTCATCACAAGCACATGGTCATTGTGATGACAGAGCCTCATCTGAGCTCATTTAACCTCTGGAGCTCCGCACCGATCCGCACAAAAGACGCCGAGGATCGCGTGCGTCATCGCCAGCGCTGCCGCATTCGTCTCTGTGGTAGAGACGACGCTCTGCTGATTTTCTACAGCTAAGCAGACAATGTTCCCTAAAGACGCTGTAGTTTGAGGTGAGTGAGAACATCAGGCCTTTCAGAAAGGATTTGCATCACAGTGAGAAGTGAAACGCAAGAGCAAACGTGACTCTGGTCAGCAGGTAAGAACACCGGGTGACCGGATTCAGTACGATCGCATTTTAGTGTCTGACTTTTCCTTCATATTGAGCTGTGGAAGAGTTTAACTTCACTGTTTGCTTTATTTAAATCAACATTTACATCAGTCTTATATGCTGTTTAATACTAAAACAGAAAGGTATCAGGTAAGCCGCTCCCTTTCAAAGGTTTGGGGTTGGTAAAAAAATTTTATGTTTTTGAAAGAAGCTCATTTATTTAATCAAAAATACAGTAAAACAGTGAAATATTATTCCAATGTAAATCAGCTGTTTTCTGTGTGAATATATAGTAAAGTGTAATTTATTCCTGTGATTTTCAGCATCATTACTCCAGTCTTCAGTGTCACATGATCCTTCAGAAATCATTCTGATATGATGATTTGATGCTCAAGAAACATTTATGATTATTATCAGTGTCATATTTGTGTGGAAACCATGATATATTTTATTTTTCAGGAATCTTTGATGAATAGAAAGTTGAAAAGAACAGCATTGATTTGAAATAGAATCTTTTGTCACATTATAAATGTCTTTACTGTCACTTTTGATCAATTTAATGCATCCTTGATGAATATTAGTTTCTTTGCAAGAAACAAAAATCTTATTTTGTTCTTATAGTGAACATACTAGCTCACACATCAGCACAGGATGTGATAATATTTCATCTGCATGAGTCGTTTATCCAGATGACACAAATCAAGCAGTGATCAGGTGAGATCCGGCAGGAACACGCTGCTTCCCAAACAACATCCCTCATGAACTTAAGATGAACAGACCAGATGATACTCTAATCACAGACAAACACTCTCAAAC
Source organism: Culter alburnus (assembly GCA_028476615.1). Taxonomy (NCBI): domain Eukaryota; kingdom Metazoa; phylum Chordata; class Actinopteri; order Cypriniformes; family Xenocyprididae; genus Culter; species Culter alburnus. Next base: position 600,480 of record JAOTNS010003577.1, read on the forward strand.
TATAATATATGATCCTCATACAGCAAACACAGACAGTGTGAAAGAGACACGGCTGATATCAAACTGTGAAGACAACTGCGCTTCATCACATGGACTCTTGATCCATCACAACTGAGTCTGACAGGCCGACTCCTGCTGCATCTTTAACATCACACTGAAAAACATCATGTGTCTGACTCCATCTGCAGATATTTGCTCATTTTAATCACTTCATTTTGATGCATTTTTCATTAATCAAGCGTTAATATCTTCAGTCATTTCTCTTCTCCAGTAAATGCATCTTGATTTAAGCATGTTTAGATATTTGTGCTGGAAAACAAGACAGAAACGTGTTGGTGATCATTTGTACATTTACAGTAAACAATCACTCTGCTCAATGATCCTAAATAAATAATAAAGCGTATGTTTGTTTACTCTACGACTGAAGAGCTGCTCACACCTCGTCTTGACCCCCGTTTCAACCACTCATGCTGAAATCTGAACATCAGCCAAACGTCAAATGCAGCTTCTACTGAATCCATTTCCAGGTGAACTTCATGACCCGAATCCCACTGAGACATTCTCACACACACACACACACACACACACACACACACACACACACATACTGCTAAACACAAAGTGAACACTCCTGCACATCTCAAGGGTTTAATGCATCACGTTCACCTTCATGTGAACAGCATCATGTGAGTGTCGCCTCTGCTTCAACACACACACACACACACACACACACACACACAACATCTTCTCTGCACTCAACAAAACGATTTTTCATTTGAAACCAAGATCATCGGAGTACATTTTACAAGAAAATACTACTTCAGTCTTTCTCCTTCAAAATGTGTTGCTTGCTGTTTCTTTGTCACTATTTGTGAAGTTTACCAGCAATTTTTGAGTAAAAAATGTGTCAAAGTAACCAGAATTGATGCAATAAGATTCCGGCAACAAGCAGTTTGTCTGTCCACACCAGAAACGACACGACTATCAGACACGACAAAATCAATTTAAAAAATCACAGTCAAAGAGCGTGTGGGCGGAGTCTCTCTACAAGGGCACTGCACTCGTAACCAATCACAAACAACAGCCAATCAGAAGAGCGTGTGGGCGGAGTCTCTCTGCAAGTACACTTGCAACCAAATCAATCACAAACAACAGCCAATCAGAAGAGCGTGTGGGCGGAGTCTCTCTGCAAGTACACTTGCAACCAAATCAATCACAAACAACAGCCAATCAGAAGTGCTTGTGGGCGGAGTCTCTCTGCAAGTACACTTGCAACCAAATCAATCACAAACACAGCCATCAACAAAGCGTGGGGGGTGAGTCTCTCTGCAAGTACACTTGCAACCAAATCAATCACAAACAACAGCCAATCAGAAGAGCGTGTGGGCGGAGTCTCTCTGCAAGTACACTTGCAATCAACACAATCATCAAAGAGGCGTGTGGCGGAGTCTCTCTGCAAGTACACTAAAATCAGAATCAAAGAACACTTGCAACTTTTGTCTCTCTTGCACTTGTTTTTTTTACACTTGATTGAGTGACAAACAATATTTGTCAAAGAACACACTTGTTTGTTCAGTTTGTTGTTCATTTATTTTCAAAATCTGAGGTGAATTATCGCTTTCAGTACAGCTATAAATGATATTCAAACTCCCATGAAATCCTTTAAAGAATAAATAAAGCACATAATCAGTACTTGAGATGATCATGTCTTTGTATGTTGTTGTTCCAGACTTGATTGATGTCATACAAACAGAAACCATTTCTAAAACAGAATCGTCACGTATCTGATTAGCATGCAAAAGACGCGTGTCACGTCTGGTCACGGACACAAGTGTTTTCAGTGCATCACTCCTGCTCGTGTTGATCATTCTCTCTGAAACTGAAGGTGACGCTCGCGGTAACGTGATGTTGAGCGATCATGTTTGCTTTGTACAGCGCTTACAATCTCAAACACAATCTACTCTCTTTCCAATTTTTGTGCCGACATTCGTCTTCCCGCTGAAACACAGGCTCCATTTCTGAAGCGTTTCAGATATAAAGCGTCCTCTGATCAATATGTGCACAGAAGCATTAGGATGAGATGGACAATATTTCCCTTCCTCCGTGCAAACACAGGCCCGCTGCTTTATAAAGGTGTGCCGCGGCTCCATTTATAACTGCAGGACGGTCATTAGAGAGCCGAGAGATCCATCTAGAAGGACATGTTTGGATCTAACGCTCCTCCATTTCAGACCAGACTGAATTCTTCGCCTCCAGATAACAGAAGACCATCAGGAAGACAAATAAAACACGACTCGCCGTGGCAGTCACTCACATTCCCAGGTCAAAGGCTTTTGTTGGTTTTCTGGACCGTACCGATGTGTTTCGTCAAGCGTGCGGGACGGTTGTGTCAGTCGTGACGGATGCGGCAGAATCCCATCAAACCGTCGGAGACATTAAACGTCAGATTGTTTACTGTATATATTCAAGGTTGGCATTAAGATCTTAAAATACACACGGACATGAAGACAGTTAGTTAGCAGGTTGCTCTACATCTAGTCAGTAGAAACAGGTGAGTGTAAACCAGCGTTCATCGATGAATCTCGTCATCTGCACACGCTTTCATCACTCTTATGAGGCGATTCCATTTCACGTCCACGTCAGTCACAGAGATCGACAGACAGAGAGAAAGACGGCCGTCTCTAATTTACACAATAATAATAATTTGCCAGCTCAAGCATGCAGATAATCGGATGAGCGTCTGATTGAAAGCTTTAGCGAGGCGTGAACACATCTATGACTGATGTCTCATGACAAACTCACTCACACAAAGCCTTATTTCCATCTTACTGACATAAAGACCTCTGCAGATAAATGCTGCATTGTTCAGGCGTCACAAAACGCAGGTTCTTTTCTGAAAAGCTGAAATATATAAGACATAAACCGTACGACCTGATGTTGCTCCCTCTGCTCCAGTGTGAACCGCATGGGTTAACTCGTGCATTAGAAAACACATCTCACATTATTTCCTTCAAACGCAGTGATGCTTTACACTGACAAAAAAGAGGAATAGAAGCAGTTTTCACTTGTAAATTTTGCAAGTAAATTTCACAAAAAAACTGACATTAGCATGGCAAACCCATCTCCCACCGCATATGTTCTTAACATGATATTTTCAAGTAAACGCCAACAAGACACAGATTTAGTATTTCATCGAAAAACCAATTACGGGAACACAGCAAAAATCAGGTGTAGTCTTGTGCAATGTAACTGTCTGTGCAGCTCACCATAAACACATCTTAATTACAAAAAGACAGAAGAGATAATTTTATTCAAATTGTGAAGTGATTTGTGCTTCAAAACACAAAGCGTGACAGGAATTACAGCCAGACAAATCATTGTTAATCTGAGTTAAAACAATGATTATAGGGTTCTACTCACACTTGGGTCAATGCTGTACAATTGGAATCTTTGCCCAGTGGCCAATTCAATGCGTAAAGTCACACATGAGTCAAAGAACTGATCAGATCTTTTGGTAGAAGTAACTAGAAACAGTTTTCTTTGCAGCGAATGACATGACATTCCTACGTGGGTCATTAGCCAGCAAGCGGGGCCGAATGCATACATGAGAAATAGACACAAATCTTAGGTATAGTTTCGCTGGTCCTTTACTTGGGGCTGTGCGGTTGCCCGCTGGTCTGATATGGACGGAAGCACATGTCATGAAGGATTCTGGGCTGATTCATATGCAGTTAGTGGAAGGAAAACGTGGCCGTCGCTTCCAAACCCTGGAGTCGTTGAGCGGCAAGGGCTCTGGCTGTAAGTGATAAACTGTTGCAATAGCGCCTCATGGTCTGAGTCAACTGAAATGCTTCACTGCCTTCAAAGTCCGCAAATCCGACCATGAACAAAACAACATACTGGGACTAGAATTTACAGACAAAACAAAACGACAGGTCTGATTTAATTAAACTAACACCGTCTAGCACTGCTGTTAATGAATGCCTGTCCATGTTCACAGACACACAGACACACACATGCTTCAGTAGAGAACCTGGATGATTATGATGATGATGATGATGATTATGAAGATGATGATGTTGGAGCTCAAGCTCCTCTAGTGATCCTGCAATCGCTTCAGTGGAACTAAGACAATCACACCTCAATCATCCAGAAACAAGCACAATAATCCAGATGTCTGTCCAACAACACACGTCTGCAGCTAATGAATAACCTGTCCGCTCACATCAGGAGCTTCAGAACATCCTCAAATCCACAAAACTTGGGAGTTTATTACAGTTCATCTCTCTGCTTGCTTGAGTCACAATGTTAAAATTGCAATGATGCAGAAGGACTGATTTGACTGGTTTACCTGCAGACAAGCGCACGTCATTATCTCCTCCAGATCGGGTCCGCTTCTTCATTAGAGCGAGTGTTGTTGAGCAGAAAGCTGCGGCTCATAATGAAGCAGACACACAAACACAGAGCTGGACTGTCGCCGCGATTGTTATCCTCGGCCTCCTTCCACGCGCGCCAACGCCAGGCTTATTGTGTCTGTCAGTGAAAAGCGTGATGAATAATTCACAACGCACGAGTCTCTGCAGATGCATTTGGCTTCGGCAAATCCATTTAGATGAAATACACCATCCATGTTGCTGCGTGAAACACTGTGATGCAAAAACATTGTTCCTGATGGAAAAAGCGGGTTAACTAGTCCATGACCAGCTAGAAACCAGCTACCAGCTCCAAAACAACTTAACTTATTTGTGCTGGAAACAAGACCTTTAGAAGAACATCATTTTTTGCAGTGTTGTGAGGAGGTTACAAATTCAACCCTGTGTGTTTCTAAGGGATTCACAGGCATATGGAACTCCAATGCAGAGAGGCCTTTAGAAATATGGAGAAACAAATGCGTTCACCTTTAATCCGTGTTCCTCATCTGGGGAAGAAAAGAGAAAAACTGGCACTTCCCTCAGGCAAACTAATCACTGTTAACACTGCAGTGACCTCGACAAACACAATCACAAAACATCTGTTCAGAGTTCAGAACTGAAGCAGCGCCTCCCTATAACAGTGTGTGAATGTGAACTGAAACTGTTGTTTTAACCCAGCGATTGGGTTGTTTTAACCCAGCGATTGGGTTGTTTTAACCCTGCGATTGGGTTGTTTTAACCCTGCGAATGGGTTGTTTTAACCCTGCGAATGGGTTGTTTTAACCCTGCGACTGGTTTGTTTTAACCCTGCGAATGGGTTGTTTTAACCTGCGCCCTGCGAACCCTGCGATGTTTGTTTTAAATGGGTTGTTTTAACCCTGCGACTGGTTGTTTTAACCCTGCGAATGGGTTGTTTTAACCCTGCGAATGGGTTGTTTTAACCCTGCGAACCTTGCATTGGGTTTTAACCCTGCGATGGGTTGTTTTTAACCCTGCGACCCTGGGGTTGTTTTAACCCTTGCTTGCGTGAACCTTGCGATTGGGTAGTTTTAACCCTGCGAATGGGTTGTTTTAACCCTGCGATTGGGTAGTTTTAACCCTGCGAATGGTTGGTGGGTTGTTTTAACCCTGCGAATGGGTTGTTTTAACCTTGCGATTGGGTAGTTTTAACCCTGCGAATGGGTTGTTTTTAACCCTGCGAATGGTTGTTTTAACCTTGCGATTGGGTTTGCGAATGGGTAGTTTTAACCCTGCGAGTTTTAACCTGCGATTGGGTAGTTTTAACCCTGCGAATGGGTTGGGGTAGTTTTAACCCTGCGAATGGGTTGTTTAACCCTTGGTTTGTTTTAACCTTGCGATTAGTTTTAACCTTGCGATTGGGTTGTTTTAACCCTGCGACTGGTTTGTTTTAACCTTGCGATTGGGTAGTTTTAACCCTGCGAATGGGTTGTTTTAACCCTGCGATTGGGTTGTTTTAACCCTGCGGGTTGTTTTAACCCTGCGAATGGGTTGTTTTAACCCTGCGATGGTTGTTTAACCCTGCGAAACCTTGCGATTTTAACCGAATGGGTTGTTTTAACCTTACCTTGCGAAACCTTGCGATTGGGTTGTTTAACCCTGTGAATGGGTTGATTGGTTGTTTTAACCTTGCGGTTGTTTTAACCTTGGGGTTTTTAACCTGCGATTTGTTTTAAACCTTGCGATTGGGTAGTTTTAACCCTGCGAATGGGTTGTTTTAACCCTGCGAATGGGTTGTTTTAACCCTGCGAATGGGTTGTTTTAACCCAGCAGTTGGGTTAAATGTTTGCCCAACCTGCTAGGTAGTTTTATTTAACTAAACTATTTTTTATTTAACTAACTGTTTTTAGATATTGTCCATGTTTCTCTGGCTGAACGATCAACACACGTCAGTCTCACCTTCACATCTATAGCAATGTGAATACAATATCAATTCAAAGTAGAGAACCACAATCACATTTAAAGTGCTGGTTATCACATTACACACACACAGACGGGTAAAATAACCTGTTAGTACAGCCTGCCGTATTACAGCTGATAACAGCATTTCCACAAAGAGCCTGTAATGGAGGACTGAAGCAGCTGCAGACGTGGAGAATCACGTGAACATGCATCAATTCACCAACTATAAATGTGCAAATGAGACATTTCAACACAAAAGGCATCTTGTAGCAAAGTGCAAAACTGTGTCGGTTCCGTGTAGCCGCTCTTTCCTTCTCCAGTGCTTTTCCATCTGCACTCAACCCTGTTTAAATACAAATAAGCAATCGCATCTTTTCTATTATTGCACATGAATTATTGAGCAACACTCCATCGTGTTTACAGCTCTGACTGCAGCACGAGAGAGAGACAGACAGACAGAGAGACAGACAGGCAGAAGGAATGGAATGGATCAGGCGACAGCAGCTGATTTCATCCCATCACTCAGACAGTTATTTGCATTCCTAAAGACGATCCATCCATTCCCAGCGGAGACACCCGTCCCGCTCCAGAGAGGAAAACACTCCCGAACAGAGACAGAGGGAGAAAGAGAGAAGAGACGCTGCTGAGACTCAGAGATCTATTGTTTCTGCTGAACGGATATTCTCAAATATATGTATGTATATATAGTCCTGTGAAAAAGAAATTGGATTCTATTCTTAGCAGGTCTTAAAATGAGGTCAATACAACCTCAGATGAATAAGAATACATGACATATCACACCATGTCATTATGTATTTAGCAAAATGGAGAAGTCATGTGTGACAAACTAAGAACACCCTTACTGCTTCTACCGGAATTGAGAGAGTCAGTGTCAGTCAGACACTGATAATCAAATGTCTTTGATTAATTGATCATCAGCAAGTGTGAACACCTCTATAAAAGCAGAAGATTTGTCAGTTTGCTGGTCTGGAGGATTCAGGTGTGTGTTAACACAATGCTGAGGAGGAAAGACATCATCAGATCTTAGAGGATCAATCTGGGAAGGGTTAAATGGCCAATTCCCCACAATCTGAAGTCCATCATTCTACAGTGAGGAAGATTATTCACAAGTGGAAGGGATTGGGTTGTTTTAACCCTGCGAATGGGTTGTTTTAACCCAGCGATTGGGATGTTTAACCAGCGATTGGGATGTTAACCCAGCCCCAGTGATTGGGATTGTTTTTAACCCATGATTGGGATGTTTTAAACCCATCATTGGGATGTTTTAACCCGCGATGATTGGTTGTTTTAACCCAGTTTTAACCCAGCGATTGGGATGTTTTAACCCTGCGATTGGGTTGTTTTAACCCAGCGATGATTGGGTTGTTTTAACCCTGTGATTGGAATGTTTTAACCCAGCATTTGGGTTGTTTTAACCAGTGATTGGGATTTTTAACCCTGTGATTGGGTTGTTTTTAACCCAGTGATGGGATGTTTTAACCCAGTGATTGGGATGTTTGTGATTGGATGTTTAACCCTATGATTGGTTGTTTTACCCAGCGATTTGGGTTGTTTTAACCCAGCGATTGGGATGTTTTAACCCAGCGATTGGGATGTTTTAACCCAGCGATTGGGATGTTTTAACCCAGCGATTGGGATGTTTTAACCCAGCGATTGGGATGTTTTAACCCTGCGATTGGGTTGTTTTAACCAGCGAATGGGTGTTTGCGATTGGTTTTAACCCAGCGATGATTGGGTTGTTTTAACCCAGTTTTAACCAAGCGATTGGGTTTGGGATGTTTTAAGTGATGGTGGGATGTTTTAACCCAGCGATTGGGATGTTTTAACCCAGTGACTGGGATGTTTTAACCCAGTGATTGGGATGTTTTAACCCTACGATTGGGTTGTTTTAACCCAGCGATTGGGATGTTTTAACCCTACGATTGGGATGTTTTAACCCAGCGATTGGGTTGTTTTAACCCAGCGATTGGGTTGTTTTAACCCAGCGATTGGGATGTTTTAACCCAGTGAATGGGGTGTTTTAATCCTGATTTGCAAAGTTGCATCTGAACAAACCACAAGACTTCTGGAACAATGTCGTTTCGACAGACGAGACCAAAATGGAGATGTTTGGCCATAATGCACAGAAAACCAAACATATCAGCACAAACACCTCATCCCAACTGTCCATCACACTGGTGGAGGGCTGAGGATTTGGGCTTGTTTTGCAGTCACATGACCTGTGGTCACCTTCAGTCATCGAGTCGACCATGAACTCCTCTGTAGTATTCTAGAGTCAAATGTGAGGACACCCGTCCGACAGCTAAAGCTCAGCGATGTTTGGTCATGCAACTGGACAATGATCTGAAGAACACCAGCAAATCTACAACAGAATGACTGAAAAAGAAAAGAATCAAGGTGTTTCATTGGCCCAGTCAAAGTCCAGACTTCATCCAGACTGAAAAGAGCCGTGCGTAAACAAATGCCCGGAAACCGCAATGAACTAAAGCAACGCTGTAAAGAAGAGCAGGCCCAAATTCCTCCAGAAGATGTGAGAGACTGAGACTGACATACAGAACATGATTTCTTCAACTTATTAATGGTGGATCTACAAGCAACTGAATCAGAGAGTGTACTTTGTTTGTTTCTTAGTTTGTTTGCTTTATTTTTGTTAAATAAATAATGACACGACATTTTAAGACCTGCTAATGACCAGATGATTATTTTTATTATGTCCTGATACTTAAAACCATAGAATTAATGTGTGTGTGTGTGTGTGTGTGTGTATAAATGTACACATATATTTATGGGCAAGATGAATCCGGTAATGATGATGATCCGGTAATAAATCTGATCCAGTAAATCTGATCCAGATGAGGAGAGTCATCATTAATTTATGCAACAGTTTGTTGATCCGTGTCTCTTTATTAGAGTGAATATGATAATTAAATCACAGACTGTTAATTACACAGATGAGATTAAAGGATAGAAACACTGTCAGAGAGAGAGAGACTCGAGAGGCTCTAGTGTGCCGTCTACACTGACGCCTTCTGAGGGAGGATCATCACTGAATCACTCTCATGAGGGATGATGGTGTGCAGCAGAAACGATAATGATGAGATAGATACGCTCATAAAGCAGAATTCACAACACACAGAACTCAAATCTAACTTTGTAATCAACACTTTTCTACACCGAATGAATTAATAATCATTTCTCCATTTTAGAAGTCAGATGAAGAATTATAATGGTTCTGGAACTGATGTCTACACAGACAGCTCACTAAATAGGGTTTGGAACAGAGACCAGGGATAAGAAGACAATTAATATTCAGTGATATTAGACTTCTGTAGAGCTGCTTTACAGCTGAAACTGAACTTGTTTCATGACTGATGAACTTTACAGCATTATTCTCACAATCTGCACTGTATAAAGTGCTAGAGAAATAAAAACAGGAGCGTCTCGAAGCAATCTCTGTGTGTTTAATGCGTCTCCGTCTCTCTGCACTGCTGTCAGACTGAAATCCCGGCCTGGATCTGTGAGTGTGAGGATTGGGATTCACTGACAGCTGTGTGCATGACTCACGCCTTCATCTGATTTGTTTCGTCAATCACAAATCATAAATAAATGCCGATGACAAAGACGCACCTGAACATGTTCACCGGCTTCACACCTGTTTATCACATGACAAGAGAAAGACAAAATGAAACACAATGTCTCAAAGCAAAATCTCTTCGTCATAATCACAAATGAAGTGAGTTTATGATTAAAACAAGAACAAAATATCTGCTAATGTGATCAAAAAAATAAAATAATTCAAATTCAGTGACTCCATTGGCAGATATTTGTTCTTGTTTTAAGCACAAACTCACTGCATTTTTCATTAATATCTTCAGTCATTTCTCTTCTCCAGTAAATGCATCTTGATTTAAGCATGTTTAGATATTTGTGCTGGAAAACAAGACAGAAACACTGAGGAAGAACATGATGTTTTCATGAAACATCCCTGGTTCTGTGAATCTGGGGATAGATTGAGTTAACACTCCACGTGCATCGAGAGCAGCTTTTTGTGTGTCCGTCAGGACGGCAATTGACTTTAATAGAGTGTGAGATCTTAACTCTACAGCGCTTTTGTTGAGCGCCGGCAGCAGCAGAGCTCCTGTAATGAGAGCGTGAGCGTCTCTCTACAGCCGTAATGGGAATCTGTGCTCCGGTTCGGTCTCTCGTCTGCTCCGCCCAGCACTACAGCGTCTGGTTGCCGGGTGACGGATGTTTCACACTGCGTCTGCGTCTCTGCGCGGGGAACGCAGGCGCCGGCGGTGACGCTCCCTCCAGAGATCATTGTTGGAGCCGGTGATTGAAACAGGAGGAACACACAGAGGAAAGCGTCAGTCCCGTGGCTTCACTCTCATTCCCGATTAATTAAAATGTTTGCTTGAGTGTCAGACGGCGGCTAATAGTTTTTTGATCGACATGACATTGTGATTCAGGTATTTTTAATCTTCTCACATTTCTGTGGGAAACTTTCATGGACAGACAGATGGTTTTTGGCACAAGTTTCATTAGCGGCTGACGGATTGATCCCAAACCTCCCACAAACTCCTTCAATATATCACTTCATCTCTGAGCACTCGTTTGTAAAGAACGTTTCAGGTTCAGCAGGTAAAATGTTATTATTTTTAGATAATAAGTACATAAAAATATATTTAAAGACCTGTACCTATGATAAAAAAATTTTGTATAATTTGAAATGTACATTACAGTTCAAAAGTTTGGAATAATTAAGATTTTTATTAGTGTTTTTTTGTAAGAAGTCTCTTCTGCTCATCAAGTCTGCATGTATTTGATCAAAAATACAGTAAAAATTGTGAAATATTTTTACAATGTAAATCAGCTGTTTTCTATGTGAATATATAGTAAAGTGTAATTTATTCCTGTGATTTTCAGCATCATTACTCCAGTCTTCAGTGTCACATGATCCTTCAGAAATCATTCTGATATGATGATTTGATGCTCAAGAATCATTTATGATTATTATCAATATTGAAAACAGGTCATATTTTTGTGGAAACTATCATATATTTTATTTTTCAGGATTTTTCGATGAATAGAAAGTGCAGCAATAACAAGAAGTTCAGACTTCACACCTCTAGTATCACAACTCTGCAGTTCAGTGACTGAAATCTAAATGTGTGTCCGTTAATTAACATCATAACATTAAGATTTTAAACTTCATTAGACCCTGAAATAAGACGAAGAACCACCGCCTTCATCTACAGATATCATATTGCCAAGATTAAATGAAACCCCTTCAGGACGCGTCTGAATGAGCGACAAACCTCACGCTCCGGCGCTGCGATTACAGAGAAACCTCGTTACAAGCCGATAAACACAAGAGCTGCAGGAAATAATCATGTGACGCGACGCTTAACGTCCTCAGAGAGCGTGTGTGTTAGTCACTGATCCGCCACAGAAGACGTCTGGGATCAGATCTGATGATCAAAACTCACACACACACACACACACACACACAGCTTTATAAACCTCTGAAATAAAATATTTCTGTATTTCTCTATAAAATAAAAAATAATAATGAAATAATAAAAAAAAATAAATAAAATAAATAAAAAAATAAAAAAATAAATAAATAAAATAATTAGAAAAATAAAATAAAATAAAATAAAATAAAATAAAAATAAAATAAAATAAAATAACGTTAGGTTAGGACAGAATCACATATTTACACCATAAACCCTCATCGTGGCGAAGCTTCGTCTCTGCATCACGTCTAAATCTATGTCTCTTTTTAGGGTAAAGCCCTGGATCAGTGTTCTAAACGCAGAGCAGAGCATTCTGGGTAAAGCTCTTAGAGTTCACACAGATCCAGATCTTAAGACTAAACCTCACAAATGCACTTCCTAGACAGAAACACACATTTTCAAAGATGAGTAAAGCAGCAGGATGACAGATGAAACACACACACACACACACACACACACACACACACACACACACTGTTGCTGTGAAAGAGTCACATCTGGCCCACAACCAGCAAACATCTGTGATGCGCAACTGACCCGCCTGCAGCCGGTGTGTGTGTGTGTGTGTGTGTGTGTGTGCGCGTGCAGATGGATGGAAACAGCAGCAGCACTGACAGAACATCATCTGCCCTGACGGATCTGACGCTGGTCTGAGATCAGCGAGTCGAGCGGCTCTTACCGGGCTGCAGCAGGATGAGTTGAGCCATCGCCTGACTGTTTCCCGCCTCATTCTCAGCGATGCACTGATAGAAACCTTCATCCGATCGGACCAGACCCAGAATCTGAAGATGACCGCCGTCCTGCAGATCACACGAGACGATCACTCGTACGCTCAAACATGCATGATGGACACTTAAGACACATCAAGATTTCAGGACAATAATTACATTAATAAAAATTAATGAATAAATAAATAAATAAATAAATAATGAATAGAAATGAATGAATGAATGAACAGTATTAATTAATTAAATAAAATTAAATAATAAAATTAATTAAAATAAATAAATATAAATTAATAAATATATAAAAATGTATGATAAATAAATATAAATTAATAAATAGTAGTAAAATAAATAAATAAATAAACTAAATAATAAAATTTAATTAATAAAACTAAAATAAATAAAAAAATTAACAATATCATTCAATTAAATAAAATTAATTAAAATAAATTAAGAATAAATAAAAATGAATATAAATAATGTATGAATAAATAAATATAAATGAATGAATATAAGTAAAATAAAAATTAAATTAAATAAATAAATGAAAAGAGTAAATAAATAAATGCAATAATTAAATAAAAATAAATAATGAATATAATATATTAGATTAAATAAAATTAATTAAAATAAACATAAATCAATAAAAGAATAACTATATAAAAATGCATGAATAAATAAATAAATATAAATATTAAATTAATAATATAAGTAAATAAATTAATAAAATTGAATAAATATAATGAAAAAAAGTAAATAATAAATAAACAATAATTAAATTAATAAAGTAAATAAATAAATAAATAAAAGAACAGTATCATTCGATTAAATAAAATTCATTAAAATAAATAAATATAAAATACATAAAATGAATAAATAATTTGGTTACACTTTATTTTACAGTGCCGTAGTTACATTGTAATTACTCAAATAAGTACTGAGTACTATTAATTAACTACATGTACTTACTATAGAGTTACAGCCAGGGTTATTATGCATAATTTACTGTTATTACTATAGTAAGCACGTGTAGTAACGTGTAACTACGGCTAAGTGTTACCAATAATTTGAATGAATGAATGATTTGTTCATTCAACAGTGATCTGAACCCAAACCACTGAAGCTTCATCTTGAACCTGCTTCATCTCAAAAAACAGTAAGAATTCCTTCTTACCACAATCTGGAAGTAGTCGCTGGGAATGACCACCTCTCCGTTCTTCACCCAGCGGACGGTGGGCTGCGGGTTTCCCGTCACGGCACACTCCATTTCGATGTCCGTGCTTTCATACGCGTACATGTTAGACGGGTAGTTGAGAAACTGAGGCGGCACTGAGGACAGAGAGAAAAGAACATGATAAACATCATCTGAACCACCACAGAAACGACATCACAAACCAGAACCAATCACATTCACTCAAACCAGATCCGACCCGAGAGGATGGAGGATCACAAACGCTTCATTCAGTCAAACATCAATAAAAACGGAATCAAACTCTACAGGAATCAGTTGTGATTTGAGTCGTTCACTGAATGTATGATGCTGCCTATGTAGAGCGCTTTACAGTGAGGACGCTCCCTCAGAAGACAGCTGACTCTGTAGACGACACACAGCTGAATCTAGTGTTGGCATCAGAGCGTGTGTGAAGACTGACACAGCATGAGGATCAGCAGCAGAGAGCGGATAAAGACTGAGGAAGGATTCCCAACACTGCTTCAAATAAGCAGGTGAAGATCCACAGACCACTGCGATATATGAACGCAATCCCGTCAAATCTGCAGCCGAAGCAGAGCAGCTAAAGAGGATCTCAGGAGAGATGTAGAGAGAGAGAGGAGCAGCCATTACCTGAGAGCATCATTAAAGCGTTAAATCAGCTGAACTCATTGTTGAAGATGGACGTATGTCATGATTAAAGGCAAGCCGGAGCGCCGCTTCCCACAGAAATCCAGCTGATTTTTCTCCCAAAGATGAAAGGCTCATTTTGCCAGGAAAATTGCGTATCGATCGGCCTCATCTCAATAGTGGTCTGAACGCTCATCTTCAAAAGCAAACGCTCATCAGACGTCCAGCATCAGCCTGATTGGAATAGAATGGATTGTGAAGTTTGTCCACTTCAGGAAGAGAAACTACTGAAATGATGCAGAACTTTAGAGAGACGCTGATGTGGAGCAAATGATGAGAAACCAAAATACTACAGCATCAACAACACACTGCAGACAGAAGATGATGCTCAACACGCTGAAACAATCCTATTCTGTACGATCTGATTTTCTGAATCATTTTAGTTAAATTAAAATTAGAAATTACCTGATATTACATCAAAACATACCACTTCTTTTATATTGTACTGGATGGATGATATTCATGTAGAATGATGGATGGTGGATGGATGGATGGATGGATGGATAAAATGATAGAATGATGGATGGATGGATGGATGGATGGATGGATAGGGGGGATGGATTGGATGAATGACAGTACGACACTGGATGATGGATGGATTGGATGGATGGCTGGATCGGAGGGATGGATGGATGGATCCAGTACGTACAATGATTGGATGGATGGATAAATGGATGGATGGATGGATGGATGGATGGATGGATGGAGGATGGATGACATGGGATGGATGGATGGATGGATGGATGGATGGATGATGGATGGAGGGATGGATGGATGGTGGATGGATGGATGGATGGATGGAATGGATGGATGGATGGATGGATGGATGGGATGGAACACTGGATGGATGGATGGATGGATGGATGGAGGATGGATGGATGGATGGATGATGGATGGATGGGATGGATGGAATGCAGTATGGATGGATGGAATGACAGTGGGGGATGGATGGATGGAATGGATGGATGGATGGATGGGTAGATGGATGATTGATGGATGGAAGGATACGATGGATGGATGGATGGATGGATGGAGGGATGGACTGGATGGATGGATGGATGGATGGATGGTAAATGACAGTATGGATGGATGGATGGATGGATGGATGGATGGATGGATGGTGGAATGAGGATGGATGGAATGACAGTACGTGGATGGAGGGATGGAGGATGGCTGGATGGATGGACAGTACGATGGATGGATGGATGGATGGGGATGGATGGATGGATGGATGGATGGATGGATGGAGTTGATGGAGGATGATGGTGGATGGATGATGATGGATGGATGATGATGGATGGATGGATGGATGGATGGATGGATGAGTAGATGATGGAGGATGATGGATGCAATGGATGAGGACGGATGGATGATGGATGATGGATGGATGGATGGATGGGATGGATGGAGGAGGATGGATGATGGAGGATGGCGGATGGAATGATGATGGCTGGATGGATGGATGGATGGATGTTGGATGATGGATGGATGGATGGATGGATGGATGGATGGAAACCGTGATGATGGATGGATGGATGGATGGATGGATGGATGGATGCTGGATGGATGGATGGATGGAGTGATGGATGGATGGATGGATGGATGGAATGGATGATGGATGGATGGATGGATGGATGGAATGACAGTACGATGGATGGATGGATGGATGGATGGATGGAACATGGATGGATGGATGGATTGGATGGATGGACAGTACGATGGATGGAGGGATGGATGGATGGATGGAGGAATGGACAGTATGGGATGGAATGGATGATGGATGTGGATGGATGGAATGATGGATGGATGGATGGATGGATGGATGGACGGATGGATGGATGGATGACGATGAGGATGGTGGATGGATGGATGGAAGGATGGATGATGGAGGATGGATGGAATGGATGGATGGAATGACAGTACGATGGATGGATGGATGGAGGATGGATGATGGATGGATGGATGGCATGGATGATGATTGATGGATGGATGGATGGATGGATGGATGGATGGATGGATGGATGGATGGATGGATGGATTGG
The DNA here is from genome assembly GCA_028476615.1 of Culter alburnus. Taxonomy (NCBI): domain Eukaryota; kingdom Metazoa; phylum Chordata; class Actinopteri; order Cypriniformes; family Xenocyprididae; genus Culter; species Culter alburnus. Next base: position 617,019 of record JAOTNS010003577.1, read on the forward strand.
ATGGAATGGATGGACATGATGGATGGATGGAGGGATGATTAATGATGAATGATGGATGGAGGATGGATGGAATGACAGTATGATGGATGGATGGATATGGGATGGATGGATGGATGGAATGACAGTACGATGGATGGATAGATGATGGAACAATAGAACAATGGATGGATGGATGAAATGATAGAATGATGAATGGATTGATGGAACGACAGAACAATGGATGATGGAACAATAGAACACTGAATGGATGGGATGGATGGATATATGATGTGAATATGATTATAAATATGATATTGATCGTTATTGATAGTGATGATTTACAGTAAATTGTTGAGATGAGCTCAATGCAGATCCACTGATTCTGGACTGTTCTGGATGCAGTCAGATCATGTGGAACAGGAAATGAAGAAGTGTGTCGTCTAGTAAGTGCACTCAGAAAGCAGCAGTTTCAGTGCTTCAGCCGGTTCCATCTGACACTCATGACTAGTGAAGATGCTTCAAAAACACAAACGAACGAATCAAGAGATGGAGAGACCACAGGAGAGACGGAGAGAGGGACGAGAGCGTGACAGGAGAGGGCAGACACGAGCGACACACGGGTCGACAGGTGAATACCCATCAGCCCTTCTGTTCCCCTGACAGCAAACAGAGACGGCACAATAACACACTGACCAATCACAGACGAGCAGCTCCTTCAGACTCCAGCATCTCACACAGACACATCCCAGCCGACCAATCAGAGCACACTGAAGGCGGGGCTTCATAGAGACAGAGCGTTACTGACAGACTGGGAAGAGAGGAGCTGAACAATGGAGAATATGAGGAGAATAATCAACATTCAAGCAGGAAAACCTGCTCTAAAAACAAAAGCATCTGGTGACGAGATCAGAAACACCTGAACATCCCGCTGAGCCTCTCTCTGATTCGCTCTTAACGTGAATCAAAGCAGCCGTGAGACTAAAGCCTCAGCTGATCCACTAAACACGCGTGATCAATAACCAGACACGAGCTCTTTTGAGCGCGCTAGAAATGCAGACGCAGCACAGTCCGGCCCGAGGCGAAGCTCCGCATTAATTACACCGCCGTTCTGCACCATTAGCTAAAGCGCTTTCTTCCCGACAATCAACAAACACGACGGAAGCGTGTTCTGCAGCGCTCTTTAATCCGCGTGTCGGACGCGTCAGCATCCATACGTCATTAGCTGCGCGTATCTTTATCCGTGCTGTACTGCACTAATTAAGCCCAAACGATTTCCATTAAAAGCGGGCGTCTCCTCGATCACCTGCGGCCATGAGCGATCCAGCCAATTACAACAGGTTAAAAACCAGCAAACACCAGCCATGATACTCCCAACACTTACTCAATTACAGCATATAATCAAATCAAACACAGTTATGAGACATCATCAGACTCTGGAGCTGCTTCTGAAAGAGAGTGAGAGATACACGGGTCATTCTGCAGAACTGGATCAAAGTTGGAAACGTCTTGAAAAAAAAAGTCTTTTTCCACAAATTTTGTATTTATGCAAATTGTATAATATCCAAGCTACACATTACACAGTAATTGTGCAGTTAATTCTCATACTGTATTCTCAGAAAGTTTTGAAATATTTTTCCTCTCCCCACATTTGTCACTACCGAAACACGATAATAAATCATTTAATAAGAAGGGTCACATTGATCTATTAAGATTGTGTTCACATCTACCTCGTAAATATATTTTTTGCTATTTTTAAAAAAAGTTTTCACAGGTAAATCAATAATAAAATTATTGTAATTTATTAGTGTAATTTATGAGATTTGTTGTATTTTGAATCCAATCTTTCTTTGTAAAAGTCATAAAGTTTATCAAACTGATTTCAAAGTGAAGGATTCATTAGTTTGAATAAACATTGAATCAAACACTATAATAACATTTGAGTTGATCATTCAATATACTTTATTTTTAACAAATCGTGACTGTGATGGTAATGTGTCGGTAGTGACCACATCACATGACACAATTTAACTCTCATACTAAAACATATTAAAATGCTAATGATTTGCATAACTGTAATAAAATTGTGTTTATTTCCCCCAATTAAATGATTATGTGTTCCTTTTGTCACTACCAGAACTATGATAACATGTTTCGGTCGTGACAATTTCAGACACTTTTGAGTCGCTCAAAGATGATAATCAGCACATGGTTATCTAACACAGATCTGAACAGTTGAACACACATAAACACTAAATTTAATGGAAAAACACCTAAAAAAGTTTGTTTAATTGCAGAAAAAGGTGTTTGTTAGTGACGTTCTTAAAGCTCCACACAGATTTTCTGAACACATTTAACTCAGAATGATGATCTGCTGTGAAAGAGAGGCTGTGAGAGGAGGAACACAGGAATATCTCCTGATCAGAAATGTAGAAGTGTGTTAAAATCAGTCTCAATGACTCAAACACACACTGTTTCAGTAGTGACATGAACACGAGGGACACGCTTTTCTACATAAAATTTCATGATTTACAAAGAAAATATGAAATAAATATTTTTTAAACTTCACTTTTAAAAAAATAAAAAATAAATTTTTAAAAACAACAATTGAAAAAAATTGCTTCAATATTTACACAAGTTGAACTTTAGGGGTCAGGGTTCAGGACAGACTCCTCCCAATTGAAAGTACCCAATAAATGGTGATTTTATGTATAAAAAACAGAGATTGATGGTGTTTGAGCTGATGGCATCACGACACACACCTGAACCAACACAAACAATCCGGCCGGAACAGCCTAACGGTGTCAAGTGGTGAAAGCAGAGGATATTAGAAATGAAGCATCAGGTGAACTCACGAGAGTCACATTAACATGACAAAAGAGCGAGCGGAGGGCGAGTGTCCGACCGTAATGACTCTCCTCATCCCATTCACATGGAAATCCCACAGCATTCACCGGAATAAACATCTGCCGCCCACATGTGTGTGTGTGTGTGTGTGTGTGTGTGTGTGTGTCTCAGGAGAGAATCACTGACAGCCTGTCGCGACGCTGCTGACATTTAAACCGGCCGCGGCTCCCAGCGGAAACACGCGTGTGCATGTGGAGCGCGTCTCTGCGTGTGTGTCGCAGCCCATCAGCGCAAATACAGCGGCGCGTCGGGAAACGGGTTGTTATGACAATAAAACCCATTTCAATTTGTATTCTCAAACAATAATGCATAATTTATGAATCTGGAGACAGTGAGGGCAGCACACACAGAAATCACCCATAATCCTCCACTCACGGGCATTAGGATTACAGAACACACACACACACTAATTACACACATCTGTTTACACTAGAATAAACAATGATCATTTATATACACACAATCTTGCTTTATCTATCTATCTATCCATCCATCTTACCATTCAAAAGTTTAAAATATATTTTTGAATGTTTTTGAAAGTCTTCTGTTCAAGGCTGCATTTATTCAAAAATACAGTAAACATGTGAAAATATTATTATTCTAATATGATGATTTGCTGCTCAAGAAATATTTATGATTATTATCAATGTTGAAAACAATCATATTTTAGTGGAAACTGTGATACATTTGATTCTTTGATGAATAGAAAGTTCAAAAGAACAGCATTGATTTAAAATAGAATCTTTTGTAACATTATAAATGTCTTTAATGTCACTTTTGATCAATTTAAAGTGACCTTGATGAATAAAAGTATTAATTTCTTTCAGAAGAAGAAAAAAAAAAATCTTACCAAACTTCTGAACACTAGTTAATCTACCCGTCCGGTGGTGAGTGAACACACTTCCAGTGTGAATTAATCTGTGAATGGATCAGGATTAACACTCGCGTCAGCTGTTAAAAACACTTCTTAGTAAAAATCTCATGAATTTCCGCATGGGCCGAGAGTGAAGCGCTTTAACCTTTCCAATCATCCTAGTTAAGCTTTAGTAAATGCTTTAATGCCTTATTCCTCATGACCTCTGGCCAACACACACACACACACACACACACACACACACACACACGTTCAAAAACACCCTGACGATCTTGTGGTCAGTGTAACAGCTGCTGATAAAGAGTGTGTTTCATGTATGTTAATGCGCTGTGACACCTCTAACTGAGTGTGAAGCGTGTGTGTGTGTGTGTGTGTGTGTGTGTGTTACTATGAGCCCTGCGGACAGACGGCTGACCCGACACACTAACATATTCACCAGCAGCTGACCAGACATATCTAGCTGATTATGAGTTATTAAAGAGCTCAAAGTTATTGTTTTCAGAAAAGCAGCACTGTGACAGACCGTGTGTTTTACAGCAGCTCAGATCAGTGCAGAGACGCAGTAAACGAGCGCTGTCTGACGGGATAAAGGTGTTATTTAAAAGCTCGGGCGCCCCTGCATCGATCCGGCCGTGGCTCGTTTGACTCGCTGTCGTGTGTTTTTGGCAGTGAACTGATAAATGGCGTTGAATGAGTGCGGACTGACGCCGCAGGAGTCGCCGCGGCACGTTCGCTGTCGGTCCACAGCGTGAAAATAAAGCGGCTGAGCGGCTGCGATTAATCAGCATTGAACCGTCACAGGAGGAGCCGCTTCTGATAATTACTGTCTGTGTGACGAGAATCACAGCGGGAGCACAAACAGATCCCTCACACACACACACACACACACACACAACATGATGCACACCAGTTATTAAACTATAACCATAAAAAAAAAACTTTCTTTACTTGAAAGTAAAATATAAAAAACTTAAACTTATTTCATTTCAGCTACTTTTCCAAAGCAACATTTCTAATGTTCATTCTTGATGTACTTAAAAATAAAACAATACAAACTATTTAGATATATTAAAAAACAATGACTAATACCACACATTATAATAACTAAAACTTAAATAAAATTAATAAAAGCTATATAGATATATTAAAAAAGCAATAAAAACACTAAAACTAAAATAAATACATAGATATATAAAAAAAAATCAATAAGTGATAAAAATGACAAAACACACATTAAAATAATAGTGTATATAACTATATAGATACATTAAAAAACAATAACTAAATGAAAATGACAAAAACACAAATGATTATTAAAACTTTGATCAAAATGAACAGAAAATATAAAAATAAAAACTAATTAAAAATATTGATAACTATAATGGTACTAAAATCTAGTAAAACACTAGTATGAACAGAACATCAGCGGCTTTGACGAGTTTCTGCTAATTAACTGGGCTGAGAGCTGATTAATCGGGGCTAATGAGAGTCGTTATGACGGGAAATAACTAACATTCATTATCTGAATCACAAGCTGGAGTGACGGGGACCTTGATGAAAACATATATAGTGCACACTACTGTACAGAAGACCAGAATGACCTGATGAAGTGCTGACGACTTAGACTGCGCACTAGTTATCGGAACAGACCCCATCATACATGCTATATAACCCAGAACACAGTAAGAAGTAAATGGTGTTTGTTTACAGTAAACTGATAACTGGATTGAATAATAATAATAATAATAACAATAATAAAGCTGCCACTGGATGTCAAATATCCTGCAGTCTTTCTATAATTGGATTAACTGGCTAGAAAAATCACTGTAAAACAAACAGACAAATGGAAAAAGCAAGTCAAAAATAAAAAAAAGGTTTCTTCAGCAAGAATTGATATAAAAATTCATTTTTGATGGCCACTAGTGAATGTTATAAACCTTGAAAACGCAAGGTGAAAACGCACCATTATAAAATATTACATTCTTTAAGAATATTCTAAAACTGTTCTTAACAAGGAGTGGATGGACATTTAATTAGGTAAAATATTTATTCATTATTGATATTTTATCTTAAGTATAATTTTTATAGACCCCTGTCAGCTTGTCAGTCCGGTAGTTCTTAGTATCAATGTGGTCTTAATCAATGTAACACTTTTATATGCTTTTATGAATGTAACACTTTTATACACTTTTATTAATGTAACACTTTTATATGCTTGTATCAATGTAACACTTTCATACACTTTTATCAGTGCAACACATTTATTTAAGCTTGTATCAATGTAACACTTTCATACGCTTTTATGAATGTAACGCTTTTATATAAGCTTTTATCAATGTATTATCAATGTAACACTTTTATATGCTTGTATCAATGTAACGTTTTTAACAATGTAACACTTTTACATTAAGCTTTTATCAATGTAACACTTGTACTAGTTTTTATTAATGTAACACTTTTATATGCTTGTATCAATGTAACACTTTTATATGCTTGTATTATTGTAACACTTTTATATGTTTGTATTAATGTAACACTTTTAAATGCTTTTATCAATATAACACTTATCAATGTAACACTTTTATATGCTTGTATCAATGTAATGTTTTAACAATGTAACACTTTTACATGCTTTTATCAATAACACTTATCAATGTAACACTTTTATATGCTTGTATTAATGTAACACTTTTATATGCTTGTATCAATGTAACACTTTTATATGCTTGTATTAATGTAACACTTTTATATGCTTGTATCAATGCAATGTTTTTAACAATGGATTGTGAAGGGGTCGTTACGGGGTTAATCTGCTTTAAGAGGGTCAGGTTATTTGTTCGTGTAATCTCAATCCCAGAGTTTGTTTGTTTGTTTATTTTCTGGTAAAATAGTCTGTTAATCTCTCACAGTATTAGTCACCGCAATCCCATTTCAATCATCAGAGTCAGTGCAATCACACACACACACCACACACACACACACACGCACACAGCGGCGCTGGGTTCGGTCCAGAACTCCAGCTAAATGGACTCCGCTGACCTGTCAGTCAAACCAGTCGAGATCAAACTAATGAGCCACTCGGGTTCACTTACGACAGCCACAGATTTACAGCTGAAGTCTCAGCGCGGCCCGCGGCCTCCATCAATGGACAGAAGCACTGCGCTGGACGCTGTGTGTGCCGGAGAGATCACTGACCGCACAGCAGCACTATCATATTCATATCAGAGGCCAAAACTGAGCAGAAATATGCAATTTGGTGCAGATGCTGATATACTGAAGATGAAATTCTGAAGCTTGTAATGTAAATCACTGTATAAAATCTGTATAAATATCAACATCTGCCACTAATATGTCTTAGTAAGATGATATTTAAAAAAGCTCTGTAGTTTTAAAACATATAATGCAATGCAATACAATGATGATTGAGAGATGAATAAATACACCTTCCTCAAAAGATGATGATCATGATTGTTATAATAATTGATATCTGGATAATCAAGTAAAGCTGCTTCAGTCCTGCTGAAATATTACTAACAATATCAAAATTATTCTTACTGTAAAAATCAGTGCAGATTTCACAGCAGAAAGACGCGAGCTCAAGGACGTTTGAACAATTACACTAAAAGACTTTTAAAAAGAGTCTAAACGATCAATCAGAGACAGAAGGACTGGAGGAGATCGAGTTTGACAGGTTTATCAGATCATGTTCATCATTTAGACACCTTCATGTATCAAAAGTGATAGCTTTATAGGGTTGAGGGGCGATACTGATGCACAACTCATGCTTTTAGAGTTTTAGACACTAGTTTCAGATGATCACAACCACTGAAAACTACACAGGCTCAAAATGACGCAGCTAAATGAAAGTCAAACAACTGCATGAGAAGCGTCAAACTCATGATTAATAAAAGATCAACGCCAGCAAAGACTCGTCATACTCCTGCGTTTTAATCAAAAACTGTTATCTCTGGAGAGCACACTAAAACACAAACCTTTTATCCACGTAATATTTGAACCTAAATGGATATTACAATGTTGAAGAACAAATTAAAAGTGCCAGAAAGTTTTTGACCACAAAACTTGTTTAATTAAAGGAATCGCAGGTGTCGTGTAAAATAATTGCCGTACGTTGCCGTTTCCTACACTCCATCTGTTCAAGAGCATCTCTCACCCACACACACTCCCGTTTGATTTTCCACTAACTAGTCTTAAACCAAACCTAGTGAGTCTCGCGCACCGTGAAAAATGATGTTGTTCCTCAGTGTTTCTGTCTTGTGTTCCAGTACAAACCCGACAAAATACTGTAAACAAGTAAACAAGACTTCATATCTTCAGTCATTCTGTTTCTCCAGTAAATGTTTCTTGATTTAAGAACGTTTAGATATTTGTGCTGGAAAACAAGACAGAAACACTGAGGAAGAACATCATTTTTTGCTGTACAAACTCTGATGATGGTGTTTTCTTTACTTAATATTTATTAAAAAAAAAAAAAAAAAAAAAAAAAAAATATATATATATATATATATATATATATATATATATATATATATATATTATATATATATAAGAAAATAGTAATAATGTTACAAAATCCTTCAATTATGAAAAAAAATTCAAATTCAGCTGTAAAGCAGCTCTACAGAACACAATAGTGTCTACACAAAGAAACTCGAATTGAGTTGAATTAAACAACACCAAAAGCATGTCTCAAACACTCGCCACACATCTCAAACATTCCTCATCAAATCATCACATTCTCTTCATAGCTTTATACTCTTACTTATTTCTCCTGAAACACATCTGAGTCTCCAGAGCAATAACATTCTCTCTCTAACAAAACACCAGACCGCACGCCTCCTTTATATGATTTACAGCTTTGAAATAATAAATAATAATAACAATAATAAAGCTGCCACTGGATGTCAAATATCCTGCAGTCTTCTATAATTGGATTAACTGGCTAGAAAAATCACTGTAAAACAAACAGACAAATGGAAAAAGCAAGTCAATAAAAAAAAAAAAGTTTCTTCAGCAAGAATTGATATAAAAATTCATTTTTGATGGCCACTAGTGAATGTTATAAACCTTGAAAACGCAAGGTGAAAACGCACCATTATAAAATATTACATTCTTTAAGAATATTCTAAAACTGTTCTTAACAAGGAGTGGATGGACATTTAATTAGGTAAATATTTATTCTTATTGATATTTTATCTTAAGTATAATTTTATAGACCCCTGTCAGCTTGTCAGTCCGGTAGTTCTTAGTATCAATGTGGTCTTAATCAATGTAACACTTTTATATGCTTTTATGAATGTAACACTTTTATACACTTTTATTAATGTAACACTTTTATATGCTTGTATCAATGTAACACTTTCATACACTTTTTTATCAGTGCAACACATTTATTTAAGCTTGTATCAATGTAACACTTTCATACGCTTTTATGAATGTAACACTTTTATATAAGCTTTTATCAATGTAACACTTATCAATGTAACACTTTTATATGGTATCAATGTAACGTTTTTAACAATGTAACACTTTTACATAAGCTTTACAATGTTTGTACAGTTTATTAATGTAACACTTTTATATGCTTGTATCATGTAACACTTTTATGCTTGTTTATATTAATGATGTAACACTTTTAAATGCTTTTATCAATATAACACTTATCAATGTAACACTTTTACATGCTTTTTCAATTATCAATATGCTTGATCAATGTAACACTTTTATATGCTTGTATTAATGTAACACTTTTATATGCTTTTATCAATATAACACTTATCAATGTAACACTTTTATATGCTTGTATCAATTTAATGTTTTTAATAATGTAACTTTTAATATGCTTTTATCAATATAACACTTATCAATGTAACACTTTTATATGCTTGTATTAATGTAACACTTTTATATGCTTTCATCAATATAACACTTATCAATGTAACACTATATGCTTTTATAAATGTAACACTTTAATATTCTTCTATCAATGTAACACTTTTATATGCTTGTATCAGTGTAACGTTTTTAACAATGTAACACTTTTACATAAGTTTTTATCAATGCAACACTTTTATGTGTTTTTTTTCAATGCAACACTTGTACTAGTTTTTATCAATGTAACACTTTTATATGTGCTTTTTTCAATGCAACACTAATATATTCTTGTATCAATTTAATACTTTTATATATATGATTGTATCAATATAACACCTTTATATGCTTTTATCAATGTAATACCTTTATATATGCTTTTATAAAATGTTTCCAATGCTTATTTTTTCAGATCAAAACTGGCCAGTTACTTCATATCTTTCTTCTTGAGCAGAATAGTTCCAAAACAAAAACGAAAGCATCAGGATTTACGTGTCAATCAATCAATCAATCAATACACAGCCGCAACACAAACACTGAAACCTCCCAGAGCTGATCTATAAATGGCCAATCAGATTTGAGGATCAGAACTAACTGTTGAATGATGTAGAATTTGTGTTTACCAGCATCCAATCAGAATTCAGAATCTGAACCATCTGCTTCATGAAATGAAGAAAACATCTAAAAAAACACGCAAAGCTGTGAAGTCTGACATAATAACCGCTGAATATCAACAGACAAGATTTACATTGATGGAAAAATAAAAACAAGAACAAAAACCTCATTTCAAAGAGCTAACGATCAAATGGAGAACCTCACAAAGGAACATGAATCTCATAGTAATGAGAATCAGATCAAAAAATGAGTTTCTTCACAAAAGGTTTAGCTAAAGAGTCAAAGTTTCTTCGGAACCACGTTATTCCCACACAAACTTAAACTCCTTCCTTCAAAACAACACATGAATAATAACATGTTCAGCACTGACGTCCACACGGACTCTTCCTAAAGCTCTTCTGCCTTCATTTGCGATGGATCACGGCTCAAATCGCTCTATGAACAGATGTTTGCAGCTGCTTATGAACCACACAGATTACTGATGCGCTTTTCCAGTATGGATGAATATAGCATCGCTGCACAACAATCTGACAGGATAAAAGATGCCGTTTTAATCACAAGAAGCCCAAATGCTGATGACTTTTTAAGTCTAGCAAAGAATGCATCTTCTGCCAAAAGCAGAATCACGAGAGGAAGCCATGACTTCAATTAAACCCACACCTCTGACAATGAAGGAGAATCATTTTCCTAACAGATCTGAGTGAACATTGGCATCTATAACACGCGTCTGGGAAGCTGAAGATGGAATTGCGATGCGACTGTCCTCTGAGACCATCAGTCAGAGAACTTCACAGACGGCTGAAGAATGCTGGCGTGAATCTGAAGGGCATTCATGCAAAATGCCTCTTTAAACAACCACTGTGAGTCCATCTTCACAAGACCTCTGGCACTTAATGTTGAAATGACAAACACTACAACTGCACTGCAGACGTGTTGTATATTTCATGAAGGCCACTGAGGTAGACATTCCTTTAACTTCCAAAGTCAATGCATGCACATAATAAACTCTAATCGATCACTAAACAATCACAACAACACAGCTCGCGTCTTCATTTGTTCTCCACTGAAAGCTTCAGTCACCAAAAGCTTCTTGTTTTGCTCGTTGTATAAAGACACCAAGCGAACATCATCCATATAGAGGAATAATTCAGCTAAAGCTGTGATTAGTCAGTGTTTTCAGATGAAATGACCTCAGGGTGAGTAGGGATGAACTCACCGAGCACCGAGAGCTCGCAGGACGCTGAGATGTTCTGGTGTTTGTTCTGTGCGACGCAGGTGTAGCTTCCCGAATCGTCGTCCGTGACGCTGCTGATCAGGAGGTTGCTGCCGCTCAGCAGAGAGTATTTCTTCGATCTGAGAGAGAATCAGTCACAGAGAAACACCATCAAACTCAATAGCATTTACTTTAAGAGCTGAAATATTCACAGCAGATGAGACACGTCTGAGATGAGAACACAAACGATGCAGCTGACGGCAGTCATTCCTCGCATCAGAGCTTAGTGCTGAAATACACTACCGTTTTCAGGATATTCAGTAGGTAAGTAACACTTTTATTCATCAAGGACACATTAAATTGATCAAAACTGAACTCTTTCTTTCTATTCATCAAAGAATCCTGAAAAATAAAATGTATGATGGTTTCCACAGAAATATGACCTGTTCCCTTTCATGGGAACTGTCGACGCTATGTCATATGACGTTATGGGTTCCTATAGCGTCATATGACGTAGCGTCTCGTTCCCTTATTCAGGGAACCAGGGTTACACAAGTAACCCGAGACGTTTTCAACACTGATAATAATCATAAATGTTTCTTGAGCATCAAATCATCATATCAGAATGATTTCTGAAGGATCATGTGACACTGAAGACTGGAGTAATGATGCTGAAAATCACAGGAATAAATTACACTTTACTGTATATTCACATAGAAAACAGCTGATTACATTTAATAACATTTTCATATTTTTACTGTATTTTTGATCAAATAAATGCAGCCTTGGCTAGTGTAAATAGAATTTATTTTGCTAATTTTAGAGAACAAAGACTCCTGATGTGCGTCTCCTCACCTGCTCTGGATCAGCTCGTTTCCTCTCATCCAGTAGAAGGACGGGTTCGGATAGCCGGAGGCGGAACATTCTAGAACCGCATCTCTGCCCTGTAGAGCCGTAACCTTCTGAGGTCTCTGGAGGAACGTCAGACCTCTCGACACTCCAGGCTCTGCTCGGGAAACACACACACACACATTAGATTACACACACATACATGCATCTGATTGTTTATTCTCGCTTTGCTCGGGAAGCATCATCTCCAGAGACGCGTCTGAATGTACACTGCAAAAAATGATATTTTTGTCTTGTTTTCCAGTACAAATATCTAAACATTCCTAAACTTTTGGGGTGACTGATCCCCACGAACGCCCCGAAATCATTCTATTCATATTCACCATATAGACAAATGTTCACATGTTATGAATGTTGAAAAATTAAATATCTTTTGAAACGACTTTGGGTTTGGCGTCAGTATCTGCAGTTGTAACGGTGGTACCCTAACTATTGGGATTTAATTAAAAATTAAATCCCACCAGGCACCAGGCAGACTTAAATCTACCACATTAAATTACACACAGTTACACACAATTAGATAGATGTCAATGCAATGTAAATAAATTCATTCACGACAAAAAAAAAAAAAAACGATTCAATCTCATCAAATTGTAATGTGCAATATCAAAAATGGGAAAAACACCGTTCACACAGAGGATCACTGCAAATACACAGATCACGTCTTTTGATGTGGTGCGTCATGTAATTATTAGTCCATGGGGTTACGAGTTCCTTTCTCAAAATCAAAAGGGAAAAAACAAACAAACAAACCAAAAAAAGTTCAATAATTTCAATAATCAAACAAACAACAAAGTTTCAACAATCAAAATATTCAAAAAACAAGTTCAGAATCAAACATTTACCCCAAAAAGAAAACAAAAATAAGTAAATCTTTTAAGATAAAGGAAAATGTGAATGTGTGTGTGTGTTTTATTTAGTCTTACTCATAATATCCAATTTACCCAATTTTATTTTCATTTTTCTTCTCCAGTAAATGTATCTTGATTTAAGAATGTTTAGATATTCGTGCTGGAAAACAGACAGAAACACTGAGGAAGAACATCATTTTTGCATTTGAGAGTGCACACACACACACACACACACACACACACCCACGCACAGTTGTTTTGATGCAATGGCTGCAGTTGTTTCCCGTCTAGTCGCTGCATGTCTGTGACCTCTGAACCCTCAGCATTAAATTGCTGAAATCATGCACAGTTCACATCCGTTAAGCCTGCAGCGGCGTTTCCTCCCAGAAAGCCTCTTTCACTCCATCTGGGCCTCTAGAGACGCTTCCCGACCGCCCCGAGCCGCAGATCCACCGTTCGGCAGTCAGAAAACAACCCAGTCAGTTCCGGCCGGAGGGGATTCGCTCGCTTTCTCGTCTCACGCTCCAGAAACCGCTTCGGTCCTGCCATCATCACGCACCTGATCTCAGATCTCCGTTAGCAAAGCTAAAGTTCAGTCGGATCAATCTCCTCTTCCTCTCTTTCCACGGTCAACATAAACGACATTGAACATGATTCACCTGTTCCTAAGTCATCATCTTTGTTCGTCCTGCAGCAACAGTGAACTCTTTCATCCAAACTCACTTTAGAAATTCTATTCTGCTGACCAGGAACCAAAAAGATGCAGCTGATTCTGGCTCTGAGTGTGACATTCATGAGATACGACTGAAATTAGAGATGGAGTTTCCTTCAAATGTCTCATTAAACCACATGAGTTGTTGTTGTAGTTGCTATAAACATGTCAACAGTTTAACTAACTAGCTCAGCAGGGCTCTGCTCAAACTGACAGCAGCTGACAGAAAACACAAGACATGGAGTCTGTGCATCATGCATTTGTGTTTCCAGCCCAAGAAAACCCTTAAATCGGCAGCGACAGCATTTCTCCTGATGCTGAACTTGTTTAAGGTGAGCATTGAAGAATATAAATGAGAGCGAAGGACTGGAATCATTAGCAGGACGCTGAAGTTACTGGACTCAAACACGACTAACGAGTCATTGATTCGCATACATTGATCAACGGAAATGTCAGAGCTGCAGAAATCATTCACGGGAAATGACTGATTTGAAGCTTTTGGTACACTTTCATTAGTTATTGTGAGCGTTTCATTCTCTGGATTATAAAAACACACATTAACACTGAATTTTGAAAGACTTTACAAAGTTATTGAACTGATCTGAATCAACTCTGAGCGGAACTGATCTGAATAGTGATTTCTGTTTAATACTGTGAAGCTGCTTTGAAACATTCTGTATGGTATAAAGCACTAGAGAATAAAGCTAACTAGACGGTCACATGACTCCCATGGTTTGATCCATGCGCGGCTCACCCGGTAGGACGCGCAGGTCAGCGTCGGTGCCGGTGCGGGAGCTGCCGGGATTCTCCGCCAGGCAGCGGTACCTGGCCGAGTCGGGCGGTTGAACCCTGCTGACCTGCAGAGATCCGGAGGGCAGGATGACCACTCTGCTCTCAGGGTCAAAGGTCAAGGGCAGGTCCTCCCTGTTCTTCTGCCAGCGCACCACAGGCATGGGTTCACCCGTCACCTCGCACCGCAGCAGCGCCGTGTCGCCCAGGTGGGTGGAAACCGACTCGGTGGGGACCACCACCCGCAGAGGACCTGAGGGAAAACAGCAAGAGAGAGAAACTGTTTGAATGCTCGCTGAGGAAAGCGATATCTTTGTGCTTTTAATAGTTTAAGGGGATTTCCCATGACGGCGCTAAACAACGTCCTTGTTCTGACTCACTCATAAAGTCTTTGCCGCCATCTAATGGTGTAATAATGTAACTTTCACTGAAGTCCGTATCACAAATCACTAACGGACCCTTTCTCAATACCAAATATTATTTATATAAAATAATATTTATTGAACAAAAATATTTAAATTAATAACAACAGCCATTATAAAAGACAATAGGGAATAAACACAAGCAAACAAAAGCAGCGCTCTAGCACAGGATTTAAGTTAAAAATGAATCTTCATTTTCCCCTTAACCCAAATCATTTCGCTCTGGAACAAGAAATAGATTAATAAGACCAAAGATTGACATTGATATACCCCAAATGATTATATATTCATACATTCTCATGTTTGACCACTATCTACATACAAAAACCCGAAGCTCTGGCCGAGATGAAGCTGTTCTCTGCGGGTATACGAGCGCTGGAGCTCATATCTGCGAAAGCGTCTAAAGAAATTGTAAAATAGGTATATAAATGAGATATCACATATTTGAGGTCTAAATAACTACATTCTCCCCTAAAAAACTCTTAAAACTACATTTTGTGACACAACAGTAGTATTTTTAAAAAATAAGATGGATTTGCTCGACTGCCATGACAGTCATAAACAGTTGAGAAATAAACGCATGTGTATCAGTATATTGGATCCGTGCAGCTCTTAAAGTGACAAACAACAAAAGACAAGGAACAATCACATAATTACATTTATATATATATGTATATAGAAAGAGATGTTCATCAGCAGTGTGAATCTGATCACGCAGACCTCAGCTCATGAACACACACGCTAATAACGGCGCGGCTGTGGGTTTATGCGGCCGCGGTGGATTGAGCCCAGCATCACACCAACTCACAAGGGAACCACAATTATTTCTCAGCTTTTTGCCAACAGAATGTGTTGCCGGAGTCCTGCGTCTTATCGCAGTGATTATTGTTAACATCATTCCCTTAACTGCCTCCAATTACGCTCAGCGGGTGCGTTAACCAAAGGCGTGCAGCCTCGGGCCAAAAACACACACGCCGCCGTATATAACCTCTGATTACCAGAATATGAACCAGGTCAAACGAGGGAATGTGAAACAGATTGAGGCTAATATATATGATTGTCACTTACAGAGACGCACGAGTCTAATCATGAGATCTGAAAACAAGCAAATGAAAGAGATGATTGGAACGGCATTCTGTCATCATTTACTCAAACTCGTGTTTTTATTCTGATTATAACGCTCAAATGTTTGGGGAGATTTAATCTTACTTTATGAAAGAAAGTAACACTTTTATTCATCAAGGATGCATTAAATTGATCAAAAGTGAAAGTAAAGACATTTATAATGTTACAAAAGATTCTGTTTCAAATAAATGCTGTTCTTTCTATTCATCAAAGAATCCTGAAAAATAAAATGTATGACGGTTTCCACAAAAATATGAACAAATCATCATATTAGAATGATTTCTGAAGGATCATGTGACACTGAAGACTGGAGCAATGATGACAGGAATAAATTAGACTTTACTATATATTCACATAGAAAACAGCTGATTTACATTGGAATAATATTAAAGTTTTACTGTATTTTTGATTACATAAATTCAAATAAGAGACTTCTCAAATAATTTTATGGGGACTTATCATACACAATGATTTTTATACTGTACAAACTGTACATGTGCTTTAGTACGTCCGTCAACACATCAAAATAAGAGCACTTCTTTAAAGCACAACATTAAAACAATGAAGGAGAAGCAGAGAGAGCTGTCGACACACACAATCCCACACCATGTTATGAATGTGCTGAATATGAGCGTTTCCTCTGCTGATGAGAGACACATTGTGGCCTGTGATTACAGAACTTCATTATCTGCTCTCATTAAGAGGGTGTTCATATGCAAATGAACGGAGAGAGCGTTTAAATCTAATTAACAGAGAGAGAGAGAAAATGAAGAGTGCGGCAGAGGAAATATTCAGCTTCTGCATTCCAAAATAGGGAATATCACAGGAGAGAAAATAGCAGATGCCGCAGGAGAACGACAGCAGAGAGAGAGAGAGAGAGAGAGAAAATGAGAGAGGAAACTCAATCGACTCCTACAAGCGTCCCTCGTGTCGAAGGTGCTGTGAATCATTACAGTTGCTTTACTAACTTTATCCTCACAGCTTTTCTTTCAAACTCACGTCAGGAAAACAACAGAGTTCTGATTAAACTAAACCTCAACCACACCTGAATGTGCAGGATGACTGACAGGAAGAGAGTGTTTCTGACTGGCTACACAAGCACAGGCCACTCCCACTGACACTCCCGTGCTGGTCATAGTAGTATATTTATGAGAGAATAATAAAATAAAATAAAATAAATAATAAAAAAGACATTCCCGTGCTGGTCATAGTATAGTTTATGAGAGAATAAAATAAAATAAAATAAAATAAAATAAAATAAAATAAAATAAAATAAAATAAATAAATAAAATAAAATAAAATAATAAAATAAAATAAAATAAAATAAAAATAAAAAAAATAAAAAAAAATAAAATAAAAAATTATTAAAATAATGAAAAATTAAAAAAAAATAAAAAAAATAAATAAATAATAAAAAATAAAATAAAAATTAATGAAAAAATAAATAAAATAAAAATAAAAAAATAAAAAAATAAATAAAAAAAAAATAAATAAAATAAATAAATACTAAAATAAAATATAAAATAAATAAAATAAAATAAAATAAAATAAAATATAAAATAAAATAATAATGACATTCCCGTGCTGGTCATAGTATAGTTTATGAGAGAAATAAAATAAAATAAATAAATAAAATAAAATAAAATAAACTAAAATAAAAAATGAATTCCCGTGCTGGTCATAGTATAGTTTATGAGAGAATAAAAAAATAATAATAAAAAAAAAAATAAAATAAAATAAAATAAAAAATAAAATAAATAAAATAAATAAAATAAATAAAATAAATAATGAAATCCCGTGCTGGTCATAATGTTTATGAGAATAAATAAAATGAAATAAAAATAAAAGAAAAGAAAATAAAAAAATAAAAATAAATAAATAAATAAATAATAAAATAAATAAAAATAAAATAAAATAAATAAAAAATAATAAAATAAAATAAAATAAAATAAAAATAAAATAACAATAAAATAAAATAAATAAAATAAATAAAAATAAAATAAAATAAAATACATTCCCGTGCTGGTCATAGTATAGGTTATGAGAGAATGAAATGAAATGAAATGAAATGAAATAATAAAATAAAATAAAATAAAATAAAATAAAATAAAATAAAATAAAATAAAATAAAATAATGAAAATAATTAAAAAAAATTAAAGTTAAATTAAATGAAAAATAACATTAAAATAATACAAAAAATAACAAAATGAATTTAATAAAAAGAAATTAATTAAATCAAACAAAGTAAATAAAAAATACATTTTAAATGAAGCTAAATAAAAACTAAATGAATATTAATCACCTACAGAACCTTTAATGAAAGTGTCTGATCACAACACTGGATTTATCTGCAAAACCTGCTAGAATGTCCTCTTTCTCCAGTGTTTCCTGCTGAATGGAGCCATTAGAGGAAGAGGACGGATGATGAAGGCAGACTTCATGATGAAGGGTAACAGCAGAGACGGACGACTAAACTCATCTCTTCCTCTGTCCAGAGCCTCATAAATTCCACCTGGAATCATTTGTCATGAATCAGATCATTGCAGTCAAAGAATCACAGTGTTTCACTCTTCAGGAATCAAACCACAACGACCGACTGACTCTCTCACAATCCACCTGCTGGTTCCCCGAGTCACACGACACGTGTTCAGCAGCACGTCTAACACGCGTCCCCGAGCACGGCCTTCGCAAATGTCACAAACGCTGAGTCACTGTTTGCGCCCCGTCAAAGACGTTCACATTCAGAGCTGATCCAGTGTGTTTGATTTGTGTCTGCACTTCAATTACAGCCACAGCGCACGCATTACCCCAGAACAACCTTCAGCGTATGCTGATGAGGACCCCAAATATTTAAATACGCTAAAAAACCATTTGCATTTCTCTTTGAAAACAGTGTAAACCCGTTTCACACACGAGCCAATTACCGTCAGGAAGGTCGACACAAAGTCAAACAAACGACACTCTTTGTACGACTGTTTAACAATGATTTCTGCATTTATCTGCCGTGATTATGCCAGTATTTGATTCAGTCGACACAAAGGGCAAGACCTCGCAGACTAATTAAGATGCAATCTAACGACCCACAATGCTTTGCTCGCGCCGGCCCACCTGCTTACACGACCGTCATCTCGCAGGAGGCCGTCCTGCGTCTCTCGCTAATCAGAGAGCTATTTTTGTTGTCATTGGTCTGCTAATTGGCCGTGCGGACGGGTCGTAATCTGTCAGTCAACGCTTACGCCGAGCCTCATTAGTAGCCGAGCGGCAGAGCCGAGGGACGCCGCTGTATGCAAACTAATTGAACAGGAAGTCAACAAACCCACTGAAGGCAATCAGACAACGGATTCTGTCGATTCTAATGGACAGTGGGCTGATAGAGCGGCTGAAACCAGACAAATGCCACTGGTTAGCTGGAGTTTGGTAAAGTGCCCTATTATGCTATTTTAAAGCTTCCTAATGTTGTTTTAGAGTCTCCTACAACAGGTTCACATTCATCTAATGACAAAAAAACACTTTATTTTCTCATAATATCCACTGCAGCATCAGCTCTTTTCTCTCAGTGTCTGAAACGCTTCGTTCGAAGATTCGTTCTCTCTAAACCCCGCCTTTCTGAGAGCTGCTCTGCTCTGACTGGTCAGAAACCAAACGCTCATTAGCATATCTGAATCTCAGCTCTTGATTCACAGTGATACGAACAGTAATCATTTAATGTTTTACTGTATTGCTTTGGTCTTCTCGACATGAACAACACAAACCAAACTCTTCCAGTCTCAGATACAACTACAGTGATTGAGGGCGGGGCCAGGAGACGCTGTTCACCGGCAGCCAATGGGTTGGCATTATGCAAATTAGTTACAACCCTACGCAGGTTCAAAAGGACGTGAGACTGAATTACTGACGACTCGTTTCAGCAGTTCAGAATCGATTCTCATATTAAGATATTATAAAAATTAACATCATGATTTTCTGTAAAGCTCCTTTGAAAATGTGTGTAGTGAAAAATGCTTGACTTTCAAAGGTTATGCAATCGGCTGATCCTGCGTTTCCTGCTAAACGTCACAGAATTGTTCTAAACGAGGTTCTCTGAGTTTCTGTACGGCCTCATTACAGCATCGTTGCCCAGAATAAAACAAAGCACAAAGCATTCAGACTGTAATTCTTCATTACAAGGTACAAAATGATGAATGCGAGGTCACTGAGCGTGATGGAAACATATTGTCCGGCTTTTCTTAACAATAAGGCAGCACAAACTGGAGCGCCGGCCCACGCTAACAACACGCATGACATGAGGAAATGGGTCATACGGAGCCACAAAAGAGGAAAAGAGTGTTTTCAGACATCAAGACGACCAGCGCTGATGGGAGAAACAGACAGAGCAGCACTCCAACATGCATCATGAAGCACAGCGGGTCTGCAAGTCAAAACACACAGTAATTGGGCCAAACAGAGAGAGAGAGAGAGAGAAACACACACAGTAGTGTGTTCTACACCGCTGGATACAGATGCATTATCAAGGGTTTCTTAAACTGATCATATGAGTCTCTTCAGAAGATCACGCTGAATGCAATCAATAAAATTATGCAACTGACTATATATGCATGCATAGTTTAGACAGTAATGATATCAACCTTAAAGCGGTCCTTGATTATGATTTGACTTTTGTAACTTTAGTTAGTGTGTAATGTTGCTGTTTGATCATAAACAACATCTGCAAAGTTACGACGCTCAAAGTTCAATGCAAAGAGAGATATTTTCTTTTACAGAAATGGCTGGTAGGGACACAACGAGCTTCTTCCCAGGTTGGTGACATCACTAATCCTAAGATTTACATAAACCCCGCCCCCGTGAGCACACAACAAAGGGGGCGGGCCATGTTGGGCTGCTTTAGAGAAGAGGAAGAGTTGTTGTAGTAGAGGTGTTGTCATGCCGTCATTTTACGCCGGACTGCTTCACAAACGAGGGTCAATTCAACACAAAATGAACATGACGGCACATGCTAGTGGATGAGGTGAATCAACTCCACAGCCACTACATCAATTTATCCCTAACCATTCAGAAAACGTACTAAAAGTTGTAACTTCTTCTGAGTCTCTCCATCATGTCGACTCCGGTTTGAACAATGTAAGGCTGAAACACCGTTACTGACAATCCTCATTGTGGCTGCGTGGATCCTCCAGCTTTGTTGTTGTTGAGCGTTAAAGCTCACGCCCTCCTTCTGGAAACGGAGCTCATTTGCATTTAAAGGGACACACACAAAAAAAACGCCATGTTTTTGCTCACACCCAAATAGGGGCAAATTTGACAATTTGACTGAAATCAAATATCTGAACTTTGTTTAGTGATGCTCATATATGTTATAATGGATTATACTCTCTAAAGGCATAAGCATGAAATATTATATGTATGAAGTGTTAGAATATATCATATCTGGTTGAAGGCCAGATATAATGTTTTCATGCACTGGTCAGTTTTGTGGTCTTTTTTGCTTCCATAACATGTCTTCTTTCAGACTAGTGGAAGGCAAACATCCAAAACAGACATTTAAGTGTTTATTTGCATCTGTAGATTTCATTATCAATCCATATCTTTGTATTTAGGTCCATTATGACCCAGAAGAGGCACATATAATTTTTTTTTTAAAAATCCATAGTTTTAGTATGAAGATTTTGTAAGCTTGTCAAGACTTTCAAAATACATATTTATTTTTGTCTGATTTTTTTAAGAGACATAACTATTTAAACTAAATTATTACCCTTTTGCATCGGGTCCGTTTTGACCCGAAAGTGAACTGTGGCTTTACAGATTAAATTAATTAATAAAAAGGGGATAAATGAAGTAATAGCATGGTAAAAACATGGTAACATTATATTTTTTAATGCATTAGAAGGGTTAAAGGCAGTGAGTTTGAGTCAGAAAACTCTGATTTATGGAGTGATAAAGAGAGAAATCCAAAATCCACTCTAATATAAACTCTATGTCAACACAATCAAACTAGAATTTTGAACCAGGCTTTATTCAATGCATGCAAATTAGTGCATATATAATTAGCCCATATTTGCATATTTAAACATTGTTAAAGCACAGTATATTCACTGTCTGTCTTGCCTTAAAAATAATGCATTATAATGTGCATGATAATCCTTAAAGAAGAGCTTGATAATGAATTCAGAAAACACTTATGATGCATTATAAATACAGGCTTCATTCGATCGACTCTCAGTAACGTCACGCTGCAGTCAGGATCTTGCATTTTAATACACAAAGAGTTTTGGGGACTGACATGAAATTTTGATATTGCGAGCGCAGGAGAGATGCGAAAGCTTTCAAACGAGCGACTCGTCACCAACAGATCGCTCTAACGCTTCAATCAGCAATTCTGAGCAGCTTGGAACTGAAAGAATAAGAGATTAATGCTTACGCCCAGAAAATATGATTAATTAGAAGTGTAAGGTGTGTGTGAACATGCCGTGAGTGTGTGAGTGTGTGTTTGGACACATTTGCTTCCACACTATAATCTCTCTGACTCACTCGATTCTTCCAGCGATGATCTTAATGAATCCTGATATCAGATCATCAGTCGACCAGGACAGGACATGATTTGAATCAGACTTTCTCAAAACATCAAATACTTTAACTGAGGATCTCCTGCTGCGTCTCATTATATAGAGACGGTCATGGACGACTAATTAACTTTTAAAACCCATGTCAAGATAAAAGTCAGTCTAACTTCTCGAAACATCGCATCTTAGTAAATGTGTGAGAAATGAGTCTGATTGGGTCCAGTGAAACAGAGATACATACAGAGGTTACTAAATAATACATTTAAATAATAATATTATTATAATTATTACTATTTAATATATTATTTAATATCTAAATACAATATTATTAAAAATAATCTTTCTAAAAATATATTACTTCACATTATTGATAATATATGCATATTTTATATTTTTATATTCAATATTTTTAGTATAATATGTATTACATATTACATTATACATTATTTAAATTTTAATTATTAAAATGTAATATTTTTATATAATTTAATATTTAATATACGAATCAGATTTTAATTATCTATTTACTATATTATATATTTATTATTTAATATATTATATTATTATAATATATTCAAATATTATTTAAATTTAATATTATTTATTTTTATATTAATATTATTTTATTCTTTATATTAATGTAATTATATAATATTTTTTCAACATTATTTTATAATTATTATAAGACTATTATTTAATATCATATTAATCTCCACTGAGTTATTCAATAATAACACTAAGTAATTACTAATATTTATATATATATTTCAATATTATTTCTAAATAATGATGAATTATTATTATTATTAGGCTTATATTTAAAATAAAAAATATATTAATATTATATAGTATAATATTAATATTCAATTTTTATAATATATTGTTATGTAATTAGTATTTTAAACCGAATATTATTTTATATATAATATGTCATAAGATTTATAAATATTAATATTATCATAATAATAATAATAATAATAATAATATAAAATAATTTAAATATCATTATTAATTTCATACTGAGATTATTCAAATAATACTTCCTAATAATACTCATTTTATATTAATATTCAATATTATTCTAAATAGTAATATTATATTATTATATATTATATATTATATATTAGGTATTTCATATTAAATTAAAAATAATATTTAATATTATTTATTAGTATTATATTAATATATTCAATATTTTATAATTATTGTTAATGTTTTTAGTATTTTAAATTGAATATTATTTTAATATAATATTTCATAATTATTTATAATATTTAATATTATTAATAATAATGCTATTATTAAAAATGTTATTAAATATCATTATTAATTTCATACTGAGATTATTCAAATAATACTGCTGCCAAATTGAACGCTCACATCCTAATAAAAACAACAAAGATCAGATCCCGCTCTGACCTGACAGTAAAGCACAGACGTCACATTATCAATTCATAAACAAACGAGTTAATGAATCGTGATTCAGGAGAGCAAGCACAGCATAAGGAGAGAGCGCAGCGCCCGCTGTGACGCCGCTGTAGGTGAGAGCGCCGCGCCGCGCTGCAGGTCAACATGTTTTGATGGACACATCAAAGCCCAGATCTGCTGAAGCACAGCAACCAGTTTCAGTGTGAATCCAGACACCAAACATCCACAAAGCATCAGGAGCTTCATCTGAACAAAGACACAGACACTGAGGAAAAGAGAATAAGGAAGAAGAGACGGGAGAGACTGTAATTACTCCCGGCCCGTGCCGGATAAAAGCCTCCCGCGCCTCTCCTCCATCACATCCGCTCTCATCAGAGCAGCTCTGAAATATTCATGTGGAGTGGATGATGGAGGAGGCCGACGCTCCGTCCGTCCGTCTGTCTGCATCACCTTCAAAGACACCACAGAGAGAGAGAGAGAAACAGCCGTGTCCACCGTCGCTTTGAGGATGAAGCAGCACGACAAAACCCTGTGATTCACCTGTGAGTAAATACGCTTACAGTTACGCCTATAGTTAGTGATGATGGTAAATGTGATTTCGCTCAACTGGAACAGCAGCATTAGGGCTTATTTCAGGGCCGTCTGCATCACAGCGCTATTAGACGATGAGTAATATAATATATCTGAAATAAGCCCAGATGAACGTCATTTAACTGTTCGGCTTCTAAAAAGCAATAATACGTTTCTCCACAGACAGGAAATTACACACACGCTCCTGTGGAGATCAACGTCACGCCGCAAAACTCAATTCTAACACTTCTGAATCTGCTTTTTATAAACTCACACAAACCAAAACGCTTCTGACCAAAGGAACATACAGGAAATACAATCACAATATAAGAAAATAAGTCTTAATGGGCCCCTTTCACAAGATGTAATATCAGTCTCTGGTGTCTCCAGAATGTGTGTGTGAAGTTTCAGCTCAAAATCCCCCACAGATCATTTATTATAGCTTGTCAAATTTGCCCCTATTTGGGTGTGAGCAAAAACACGCCGTTTTTGTGTGTGTCCCTTTAAATGCAAATGAGCTCCACTTTCCAGAAGAGGGCGGAGCTTTAACAGCTCAACAACAACAAAGCTGGAGAATCTCACGCAGCCAAAATGACGAAAGTGTTCAGCCCTTACATTGTTCAAACCGGAGTCGACACTGATGGAGAGACTCAGGAAGAAGTTACAACTTTTAGACGTTTCTGAATGGTTAGTGGATAAATTGATGTAGTTGCTGTGGAGTTGATTCAACTCATCCACTAGCATGTGCCGTCATGTTCATCTTTTGTGTTGAATTGACCCTCGTTTGGCGTAAAATGACGGCATGACAACAACACTCTACTACAACAACTCTTCCTCTTCCCTAAAGCAGCCCAACATGGCCCCGCCCCCTTTGTTGTGTGTTCTCGGGGGCGGGGTTTATGTAAATTTTAGGGTTAGTGACCGGGAAGAAGCTCGTTGTAGTCCTTAAAAACCGTTTTCAGCCTCAGATTTGCATTTACTCATTTGGAGTGTAATCTGTGACGCTCATTAAACCACAAACACTCCACATCATCTGCCTGTTTAATGAGCGTTATCCAGCACCGACGAGGGCTGATGGGAGTTCAGTCTAAAGTCACGTGATCACAGCGCCGGTCATGTGACTGATCTGTGGTGTGTCACCTCCTGAACTCCATGTGTTCATTAAAACACGTCAGCGGCGCTCATTTCATTTCACAGATTTATGGTTAGGAAGCGTCTGGGGAGCGTTTGTGATGGTAACTGGATTACAGCGCAGCGTAGGTGGAGCGGCGCGTGTGACACGCGTGTAATCTGATTTAGCTCAGCCCGAGAGAACGAACGAGGGGCTCGTCCTCGTAAAGCTCATTGAGGTCAAGGTCAGGAACTAATACTGGAACTCTGAACGATCCTGTCATCACTGATGCTGGTCAGACCCTCATGATGAAACAACACTGCAGAGACATTGAGTTTGAACAGACTGTATCATGCATGTTTTCTTATTCACTTGTTTATAACTTATTTTAATCGTAATATCTCATGCAGTGTTGCCTCTCAGGTATCTTCCTTCAGGAATTTGTATGCAAAAGGACTAATTAAAACTAGGTAGGAAGCCATTTTTGCAGATACTTTTCCTTGTTTTGAACTCAGACTTTACACAGTGTCCTAACCAGATATGATGCGATAAGATTCCAGTGACAAGCAGCTGGTCTGCCCACAGCCTAATCAATCACGAACAACAGCCAATCAGAAGAGTGTGTGGGCGGAGTCTCACTGCACTTGCAACCAAATCAATCAAAAATCACAGCCAATCAGAAGAGCAAAAAGACAAAGTCAATTTTTTCCAGATACTTTCTCTTTCACGTTGTGTTCGGATCATTTTGACCCGGAGAGGATTTTCTTGTACCCAAAAATGCTAGTTAATGTTATCGCACTGGACTAAGATTTACTGACTTTTCTCACCCAGAGTCTAACAACTTCCCTGTAATTTTTTGTGTTTTGTTTTCCACATTGTAACACTCGTGGCGTTTCCAGTCAAAAATGACCGGCATACAAAAAAATAGCTTATAAATCTCATTATTATCACCAAATATTGGATTCAATCTTTTTGTCAACTTGTTTTCTTTCAGTTAGGACAGGTTTTGTTTATTTTTGAAACGCAGAAGAAAAGCAGAACATTTGTTTTGAAATGTTTTTATTTTGTTTTTTTTTTATTTATTACAAAAATTGCAGAGTGTCACACTTGTGTTCCTGGTCAAAAATGACCGGCCTACAAAAATAGCTTATAAATCACTCGTTGCGCTATCACCAAATATTGGATTCAATCTTTTTGTCAACATGTTTTCTTTAAATTAGGACAGGTTTTGTATTCATTTTTGAAACTGACTGATCGTAGGCCTCATTGATCTGAGCTTACACTGGTCAGAAATGACCGCCCATTGAAAATGAATGTGAGAGTCAAAAATCAGAGAAACAATCAGTGTCCAGGAGCGTGTTCATCATGTTTGTGTTCACATATATACATGTGGGCAAGCAAAAGTAAAGGCCTCGGACCTGTGCATGTGTGGATATGTGCATACTCGTGCATCTGCGCACATATACACACATGTTCATGTACACAAACAAACCGTTTTGAGTATTACAGGCTTTCTTTTGCACAGAGATGAACTTTATCCTCAGATCAATCAGTTTCAAAAATGAATACAAAACCTGTCCTAATTTAAAAAAAACAAGTTGACAAAAAGATTAAATCCAATATTTGCATAAAAAAATATTGTAATGAGTGATTTATAAGTTATTTTTGTAGGCCGGTTATTTTTGACCAGGAACGCCTAAAGTGTGACTTTGTGCCATTTTGTAATAAATAAAAACAAAATGAAAGCATTTCACAACCCATTTCCTGTTTAAACATTAAAGCACACTAGTGTGATAAACAGTGTGATTTTTTTCATATTTTATGAAAAATTGACAATTATCCACAAATAACGTTTTTTTTTTTTTTTTTACTGAAAAACTGAGGTACATGAGCTCAGATCAATGAGGCCTACGGTCGATCCGTTCCAGAAATAAACACCAAACCTGTCCTAATTGAAAGAAATCAAGCTGACAAAAAGATTGAATCCAATATTTGGTGATAAGGTAGCACAACGAGAGATTTAGAAGCTATTTTTTTGCAGGCCGGGAACACCACGAGTGTGATAGGGTTTTCAACAGCACAAGAGCTAAAGGTGCCCTAGAACCAGTTTTCACAAGATGTAATATAAGTCTAAGGTGTCTTCTGAATGTGTCTGTGAAGTTTCAGCTCAAAATACCCCATAGATTTTTTTTAATTAATTTTTTTAACTGCCTATTTTGGGGCATCATTAACTATGCATCGATTCATGCTGCCGGCCCTTTAAATCTCGCGCTCCCCGCCCCCCCGAGCTCTCGACTATAATACAGTGCATAAAGTTCACACAGCTAATATAACCCTCAAATGGATCTTTACAAAGTGTTCATCATGCAAACTGCATGCATACGTCGGATCATGTGAGTATAGTATTTATTTGGATGTTTACATTTGATTCTGAATGAGTTTGATAGTGCTCCGTGGCTAACGGCTAATGCTACACTGTTGGAGAGATTTATAAAGAATGAAGTTGTGTTTATGAATTATACAGACTGCAAGTGTTTAATAATGAAAATAGCGACGGCTCTTGTCTCCGTGAATACAGTAAAAACGATGGTAACTTTAACCACATTTAACAGTACATTAGCAACATGCTAACGAAACATTAGAAAGACAATTCACAAATATCACTAAAAATATCATGATATCATGGATCATGTCAGTTATTATTGCTCCATCTGCCATTTTTCGCTATTGTTCTTGCTTGCTTACCTAGTCTGATGATTCAGCTGTGCACAGATCCAGGCGTTAATACTGGCTGCCCTTGTGTAATGCCTTGAACATGGGCTGGCATATGCAAATATTGGGGGCGTACATATTATGATCGACTGTTACGTAACAGTCTGTGTTATGTTGAGATTCGCCTGTTCTTCAGGTCTTTTAAACAAATGAGATTTATATAAGAAGAGGAAACAATGGAGTTTGAGACTCACTGTATGTCATTTCCATGTACTGAACTCTTGTTATTCAACTATGCCGAGATAAATTCAATTTTTTATTCTAGGGCACCTTTAAAACAAGTGGAAAAAAGTCAATAAGAATAAAATACAGTCGCATTAAAGACACAACAGCTCATGCAACTAGATTGATCTTGTCTCAAGAGTTTGTAGACATTTACCTGGAAAACCACACAAAAGACTAATTAAAACTAATTCTTTTCTTCTGTTTTTAATCTATGAAAATGAGTCTTAATTTCTCATGCGGTGAAGCTTCTCAGTTAAACTGATCTTGCTTTAAGAATCTTTAGACATTCTGAGAACTGAAAAACAAGGCAAAAACATTCATTAAAAGCATATTTTTAAACTCAGACACAGAGTTGAAATGACACGAGGGTGAAGAAATACTCGCAGATTGTTTATTTGTTAGCTTGATATTCTTCGGCAGTCATTGAGAGTTCATCACATGAAAACAGCTCACATCCCGACATTATAAAGAGTGTCAAACGCGACTCCTTCTGAGGATAAAGCCGTGTCCTTCACTTCAGACGCTCCTCACTGCACATCCTCTGCTGTAAAGGCCGTCTGTGAGCGTTCAGAGCGTCTCTGCCGCTTCAGAGGAACTGAGGAAAGGTTACTGATGTCACTCAACTCTAATGGCCCACAATGCACTGCTCTCATAACTCTGTTTGGAATCTGTGTGTGTGTGTGTGTGTGTGTGTGTGTTTTAACCCGACCTTGACTTTATGCATCATATTTCTTCAGGCTGACCGACTCTGTGACGCTCCAGACAAAAGCAGTGATTTCACAACAGTTTATCTTGACGTCCAGAAACACAGCAGACGGACACACAGAGCGTGAACGCAACACAAAGGGATCAGGATCATATGTGGAGTCGTTTAGGAAGCACAATTGTTATTAAGGCGTGTGATTCTAGAGAGGCCAGCGCTCCATCAGCAGATCTCTCCATCAGTGTGCTGTGAATCATCTTCCTCTCCTACACTTTAAACATCTCAAACAATGAGTCGTGCTCATTTAGAAATGACCGCACAGCGTCTCCCGCTCACACAAATGAAACGGCTCGTTTACGGCCGCATTATCAGCAGCTCCCAGAGCGTTTGCAGCGCGGCCGCGAGAGCGGAAAGCATGAACGAGTCAAACTGCATGTGGAAATTGAGAACGGCACTAATGTCCCTCTGAAGGTTACCGAGCTCCAGCTGTTAAATCAGCTTTATTTCATCTCTCGCTCTCACATATCTTCAGATAATGACTGCTGCTCTCCACACACCGAAATCATCTTCAACGGGAGCGTGTCGTCAGCATCATCACATCACACACTCCGTCTGCGTCTGTGAAGCTACCGAATGTGACTTTGAGTTAATGTCCTGCGATAACGCGTCCACCGACGGGTCAAACCGGTGTCTGGGTGAAGAATCAAAACCCTGACCGGATGCAGAAAACACGGATCCAGTCATAAAAATGGAATTTACTGTATAATGTGGAATGTGAAGGGGCTGAACACTGGATCAGATGGAGATATGGACAGGTGTGTGTGTGAATATTACAGACTGATACTGAAATCTGAAGTCTGCATCTGACCTGAAGGAGAACAGCTTCAGTGTGAGTCCAGAGAGAAGAGCCTGACATCATTAATGCCAAACAGGACATGCCGCATGAGGATAACGCCATGATAATGAAGCTGCATGTGAATATTTAATGTCATTACATTATCTTCCCCTCCGCAAGTGTGTGTGTGTGTGAGTGTGTGTGTGTGTGTCCAAATGAAAAGTCAAGTGATTAAATGTGTTTAATGTAATTAGCAGGTCCTCAGAAACATCAGAAGGCAGTTGATCAAACCTTGACTGGAGCAAAAGCGCACTGAACACACTGATCATGTGATTAATGGCTTATCCCAGTCAAAACTGCATCATGAAATGATGTTCCAGAGCACCTGAAGGTCGATACAATATTCAAAGGCCCTCTATATAATATTAACAGAACTATAATATATAGTAACTACAGTATTTATTTGAATATTTTTCTAGCCTTTTAATGAAGTTAGATTGATATTATATCAATAATAACAATTTAATTCATTTTAATTCTGTGTTTCAGGATCCGTTTCTTTTCCAGCACAATGAAACGTCCAAACAGACACGACTGACCGGAGCAAAGACCAGATCTGAACCGGAACCGTCTGAAGAACCGGATTCTCTGGAACCTCATTGTAAGGTGCAGCAGTAAGATCTGATCTGAGCACACAAATCACTGCAAAAACCGACCAAAAAACAACATACAAGATCAAACTATTGTGCTGGCTTTAAAAATTACAATGAATAAGTTAAAATTAAAAGGACACAAACAGCCAAAAGCCTCATGGGCAAAAGCACTCGTTATATTAAGCTATATTAAATATTAGTTTCATATGAAAAGTGCCAAAAAATAAGTCTGCATGATTAAATCGAAATAATATTGAAATCTCTGTCGCTTTAACATGCATTTGAGATCGAAACATGAGCCAAACATCTTCACGAGGCTCCTGCATTTTTACAGCAACAAAGTTTGATGGTTTAACATTTGAAAATTAATATATAAATATTAGTATTGTAATGTAAAACAATATATTTTTTCCTTAATGCTGTTTTTATAGTAAT
The DNA here is from genome assembly GCA_028476615.1 of Culter alburnus. NCBI lineage: Eukaryota > Metazoa > Chordata > Actinopteri > Cypriniformes > Xenocyprididae > Culter > Culter alburnus. Next base: position 648,591 of record JAOTNS010003577.1, read on the forward strand.
ATAGGATAGTAATATTTCCTTCTTATTTATTTATTTAGATTTTATAGCTATATTAAATATTGTAATTTTTTGCTGTAATGTAGAATACTAATAATTAATATTATATATTTCTTCTTAAATCTTTTTTTACAGTGAAATATTACTATAATAATGTTTCTTATTTTAGCAATTTTTATATTATGATTACTATCATCTTATTATAGCTATATTAAATATTAGTATTGTAATTTTTTGCTGTAAAGTAGAATAATAATAATATATATTTCTTCTTAAATATTTTTTTATTTTACAGTGAAATATTACTATAATGTTTCTCATTTCATTTTTGAGCAATTCTTAAATTATTACTACTATCATCTTTTTATAGCCATATTAAATATTAGTATTGTAATTTTATAACTGTAATATAAAATAATAATATTAATAATTATATATTTTTCTTACATACTCATTTTTATTAAAGTAATAATTCTTATTTTGTTGTTATTTAGCAATTTTTATTTATTTATTATTTCATAGCAATATTAAATAGTATTGCAATTATATAGCTATAATGAAAATAATAATAATAATTATTATATATATTTTCCTACATACTTATTTTTAATATAGTAATATTTCTTATTTTTGTTTTTATTTATTATTATTATTATTATTATTTCACATACATACTGCCAAATAATCACGAAATTTTGGCAAACAAGCACAGAAAACCTGGATTTTTTACTTACATTTTAAATTGCAGTTAGATCCCCCCACAATAAGTGTTAAAAAAAGCATTGAAACACAGAGCATGTGACAACTCGCCCCGACCTGACATTAATGAATACACTCTTGTCCTGAAAACAGTTCAGCCTTCGTTATATAGTGCTGACGAGCCCCTGATTCCACACTCGTACTGCAGATGTGAAGTGACATCAACTTCAGCTGAACTCCTACCAGAGACGATGACCTTGGCGGTGCGGCTGACGATGGCCCCGACGCCCTCCAGCGTGGCCAGGCACTGGTACGAGCCCTCGTCCGGCCGGTGGTGCCGCGAGTGGACCACGTTCTGCACGAGCAGCGACCCGTTGGACAGCTGCTGCCTCCTGTCGTCCACCACCGCGCTCAGCAGAACGCCGTCCTTCTTCCACGCGATGACGGGAATGCCCTGGTCGGAGCGCGCCTCGCAGTCCAGCTGCAGGACGCCCCCGCGAACCGTCACCGCGTCCTGCGGCTCCAGCACGAAACGCAGCTCCACGAAAGCCCGCGGAGGATCCGAGCCTGTGGACGGAGAGACCAGAAGATCAGTCAAGACAGCTTCATACAGCACAGATTCAACGCAGCTTTATAGTAGGAAACAGGAAAATAACAGTGATGAACATTTCATATACATTCTGAATAAAACCTGCTAATGTCTGCAGCACCTCATTTACTAAACACACGTATGATTTCATCCTAAATTCTGTGGTTTTTAAAAATGTGTGTGTGTGTGTGTGAGCACCAGTCTCTTCAGTCTCCTTCACTGAAATGCATTAACGTGTCTCATGTCTTGCGTTTAGCAGAAACTCTCACCCCTCCGCAGCGACTGCATGAGGCGCATTACACTCTGTCAACGCCGCTAATTCAAATGCTAATTCATACCTGCTGAGAAGCAGCTCGTTCTATCTGTGTCTTTGTTTTGTGCGCGAGGAGCCGATACTCCAGCGCTCAGCGTGACAAACCCTTCTGCACCGCACGGATCCAACGCATTCACACACTTCCACACACACACACCCCGCTTATTATGCAATATTTGGGCTCATTTGATCATGCTTTCAGCTCCCAGTTCACACGAGACATGTTTCTGTGATCAAAAGCGGAGCAGAACAGGCTCTGAGAGGAGCTTTTAAAAGTTTAACTTGACAGAATCCTAAAAAACATCAACGACGCTTTCATCCAGCACAAAACATCAGAACACGTGCGTGAGAGGAGAAGGACTTCGGCTCCGTTTAACGTGCTAAATTCGTTCTGCAGAATCGCACAGACTCACACTTCCCCCAAAATCAGAGCCGAAGATGCGCAGAAGCGCTCCATCAGGACGTGAGATAGAAACGGAGAGAAGACGGTGAATCTTAAACACCTTCAGTGTCAGTCAGTAAACGCACTTCTGCGCTCTTCATCTCCATCTCTCATGGACGACAGCTCTTCTATATGGAATGGCGTTTTGAGATGGAAACTGTGTTATAAAGACAAAAAGAGGACAGAAGATCTGGGATGGAGCAGAACGAGCGTGAAGAGAGATGGAGAACGCCACTCGTCCTTTATTTGACACACTGAAGCAGAAGTAATTGAAAAAAACCTGTCAGGATTGCATCAGCAGCAGCAGGGGAGATTTTAAATGCGATTGACTGACAGAACGACACGGTCCACATGTGCAATGAGACAGAGAGAGAGAGAGAGAGATGTGGGATCTGTGGAAGGAGATCTGATGTTTCTCTGCTCACAGACAATCGCACCTCATCACAGCCTTTGGTTACGAGTCTCACGGCTAGTGTGGAGAACATATTTCAACATCTAAAGTAAACTCTCATATAGAGACACTTTCAGCATCACATCAGGAGACGATCATGTCCCACCGCACAGTCTTAAATGAGTTAAAGTCTTAAAGGGGACCTATTATGCAAAATTCACGTTTGCCTTGTGTTTGGACATAAATGTGTTTTGGCAGTGTGTGTACACAACCACCCTATAATGATAAAAATCCACCAGCTCCTTTTTTTTTATCCCCATAAATCATAAGCTGTGTCTCAGAACAAGCCGTTTCCAGATCCCTGGCAGTGTGACGTCACATTAGCCACAGGCCCCGCCCCCGAATGATGACAGACACTGCCGTTTTAACACAGAACCGCCCTGAGCGAGTTCACAGCGAGTTTACGCAGTCCGCCATTGCTGCACTGACAAGAACGTCTCCCAAGTGTTTTAGGTGTTCTGTAGCTGGATGGATTAATCCACAGAGCTCTCTCCATTTACTCCCGAAATCTGAGCCGCCGAAGACGAGGTTTTGTTTTTGAAGAAAATGCTCCTTCAACTCTACTGAAATTCATTTATGTCAATACAAAGGGACAATACAAAACATCCAGTCTCCAGAGTGATACTGGATACGGCAGTAATGAAGGCGAGAGCACTTTATTACTGTTCATCGGAGTTGATTTACAGATATAAAGTTTACCAGTTTATTAAGCACCACCCGAAAAGGCATAAGGTCTTTATATATTTGTTTACTGTTAGTTGTAACGAGTGTCTCTCTGTAATTCGCTGTGTATGTTGATGATAATGCAAGGGAGAGAGAGAGTTTATGGATAATATTTGAATGCACACTTGCACTGTTTTATTAAGCTCTTACAGTGATTTTCTAGAGTGAAAACGGACGCTTCATCTCGTGTGAAGTACAATAAACATCATAAAACTCATCTGTAAAGTTTTGTCCATCATTCGGACGGGGTATGGTACAACAGGCTTGTACTAATATAGTGGAAGAAGACAATATTAAGTTATAACCGTAATTGAACTAAACTATACCTGTTCTATCTCCATGCAGCATATATTCCCAGGTTTTGACATTATTGTGCGTCCTGACTGACTCCTGACACCGGAGAATCAGCTCTTGAAGCTCCGCCCTCTTAGGCTGAGAGCAGCAGCTCATTTGCATTTAAAGGGACCACACTGAAACGGTGCTTTTTTGCTCAACCCAAAAAAGCGGCAATTTTAACTTGCTATATAAAATTATCTGTGGGGTATTTTGAGCTGAAACTTCACATACACACTCTGGGGACATCAGTGACTTATTTTACATCTTGTAAAATGGGGCATAATAGGTCCCCTTTAAATGACCGTAAAGAGTTGTGAGGACATTGGATGCGTGTCAGATCCGTGTCATATGCGGTAGGTCTTAAAGAGACAGCAACCTAATAAACTTGCTACAGTCTGGCATTAAAGTGGACCTATAATGCCTTTCACAAGATGTAATATCAGTCTCTGGTGTCTCCAGAATGTGTGTGTGAAGTTTCAGCTCAAAATCCCCCACAGATCATTTATTATAGCTTGTCAAATTTGCCCCTATTTGGGTGTGAGCAAAAATACGCCGTTTTTGTGTGTGTCCCTTTAAATGCAAATGAGCTCCGCTTTCCAGAAGAGGGAGCTTTAACAGCTCAACAACAACAAAGCTGGAGAATCTCACGCAGCCAAAATGAGGATTGTCAGTAACGGTGTTCAAATATCTCTCTTTGCATTGAACTTTGAGCGTCGTAACTTTGCAGATGTTGTTTATGATCAAACAGCAACATTACACACTAACTAAAGTTAAAAAAGTCAAATCATAATCAAGGACACCTTTAATGTTAATCAAAGAACAAAAGACCAAGAGAAAATCACTCACTACTCTTGACTGAATAACTTTTGTAGCTTTAATAAGTTTGAATCTATATTATTTATGCAGTGAAGACTATTCAATTTCTGTATAGTTAGATCAAATATTTAAAATATATTGTATTTATGTTGTTTATTAATTCATTAATTTGAAGAAATAATGTGAAATTATTACAATATATAAATATATTAAAAAAAAAACGTTAGTTAATGTTACTAGATATGTTTTTATGCATTTTTACTAGCATCGTTACATTTAAAAGACACCAGTGATGCTGACAGTTAGAGCAGATTTACTGGAGAGAAACACAACCGTGTCCTTCATCTCAAAAGGAAAAGCACACAGAACACAATTATGAAACCATCTGCAGTAGAGAAACCGCTAGAGACTCGCGCCGGAGACTCTGTTGTTCGGGAAACTGTGATTGAACGCGACTCGAGAGGCAACAGGTAGCGACCCGACACTCCAGAACTCACACAGATTAAAGGAAACGCGGCAGCGTCTGGGTTTGATGTGGATGCGGAGGATGTTTATTATCCTGTGCTGCAGTTCAAAGCCACACTGAGGTCAGTGAGTCACAACACGAGCCCATCGGAGCCCAGAGAAAAACTCGCTGTAAATATAACAAACATACATGATGAGATTCACCCTGACGAACATCTCAACTAAACACTGAACTCCTCACATCCTGTCCGCTCTCACAAATCTTCTCATCTCTTCATTATTGGCTGTCACCATGGTTACCATGTGTCCAGTCACCTTATTGATCTCTCAGTCTCACACACACACACACTCCTGTAGGTCAGACATCAGTAGTTTGACGATCTGACGATTGAAACAAAGAGACTGAGAGAAAACAGAGTGTGACATTAATATCAAATCAATTAAAACTCAATTCAAGCCATTTTTCTCAGCACTTCCCACAATGCAACACTCTCAGATAAGCCTTTCATTTCTAGTGTGACAAACTAGAAATGATTACAGCTGTAACAGCCACATTTAATATAGTGACTACTGCACACACACAGGTCTGACCTTTGCATTTAATCCCAATAATCCCATTCTGAGACTGTCGAACTCGCTGGAACATCTTTAATCACTTAAAACATCCTGTCAGGGTCGAGAGAGAACGAGCCAAAACACCTGATCAACATCAGATCTCACAGCGTCAAACATCACACACTAGACCCTACAACACTGCCAAACAAAACAGGCTTTGTGAAAATGTTTTTCTACATTTATTCAATGTAACTGAATTTGTGTCAACTCCGTCAGACACATTAAAAAGCATGCTATTTTAATTTGATTCATCCAACAACAGTGTAAAGTCTTCAGTTATGTAAAGGAGTTGAATTGAATTGAATATACTTTATTGTCCCATTGCTGGGAAATTCATCTTGGACAACCATGACATAGCCAGTACAACATTAAACTCACATAAACAGTACAAACATAATAAATTACTAATAACCACAAGCAAGATAAAACAACAATACCCTACCTGTTCTTTCATTTAAGCAATTCCCTATTAAATAGTTTGACTGCAGTTGGCACAAAAGAATTTTGATTTGCACTTCAAAATCCTCAATCGTCTCCCAGAGGGTAACATCTTAAAATCCTCATGTAAAATGTGTGTCTCATCAGCAACAATTTTCTTAGCTTGTCTTAAAATAGATATCTCATACAGCTCCTGTATAGATCGTTTCTCGTCACACCCAACAATCTTTAAAGCCGTGTGTACAAGTCGTACAAGTTTTGATTTTGATTGGACAGTCAGGTTTCCATACCATGCTGTTATTCCATATCTTATCAAACTCTCACAAACAGACTGATAAAACAAAAATAAATCTTATGTCTATATAAACGCCCAAGTATTTATATGATGAAACCTGTTCAATAATATTTCCATGTATTATTACAGGGCTATGGTCCCCCACAGATCTGCGGTCGAAGATCATCTCAACAGTCTTTTTTCCATTTAAAATCAAGGAATTATCATCACACCATCCAACAAACCTCGAAACTTCATCAAAATACTGCAGAGGTGTGATGTTCCTGTACAATAAATTCAATATTGCTGTATCATCTGAGAATTTGATTAAAAAGTTGTTATCCTGACATTGTAACACTGTCACATAAAATACATGTTTTACCGCTCTATTTATTACAATGATTTTATGTATAATAGAGTTTTAATTGGTTTACATGTTTTTTATAGTCCATTTTATTCCTCTTAACTATTTAATGTGTGTATGTCTTTAAATGAGTCTGGGTCTGCCTGTCATGTGACTGATCACATGACAGGAATAAGGAAGTACCAGTATAAAGGAGGCAGCATGACAAACAATCAGCCCCATTACAAATGTGATCACCTGTGAGCTGGACTGTGGAGTTTAATTTTATGGACTTGCCTTTCCAGCAAATCACATCACCTTCACTTGGATTAACACTTCCGTGGACTTTGTATATACACCGGTGGACACTTTCACATTGGGACTTTCAGCACGTTACTAGGACTCTTAAGGACTGTTTTAGGGTATGGTGCAAATGGACTCCCTGCTTTTAAACGGCCTAAGTTTTTCTAGTTTTATTGTGTTGTTTTAAGTTCCATGTGGAAATTGTAATACACTTTATTTATTCACTTCATTTCTGTTGTCTGTCTCATCTTTTTAAACACTCCAAACCTCTCACACAGTATAATCTGACCCCAATTTTAATCAATGTAAAATCGACCGATAGGGCCGATCGTTACAACATGACACACACTCATTAGTATATAACGTAAACAAGATGGGTGAACTAACACACCCTTGCAGGGCCATTGTAATAGTATTTTTGACCTCCGAATAAGAGTTGTTAATCCTGACCTGTTGTGTACAGTTTGTTAAAAAAAGAATAAAACCACTTAATACAAAAGGGGTTCACGTTCAACTCTGTCAGCTTCCTAACGGAGTTATGTGATGAATACATTCTCTAATTTTTTTCTTGGGTTAGTTTATGAACAATCCAGTTCTTAAATTCCTTAAATCTCTAACCTCCTTTTTAATATTAAACATATCTAACCAATGTTCTTAGGTAAATCAGACATGGTATCATGTAGTTCATTTGATGTTTTAATATCTTAACACAATAAATTGAAAAAAAAAACAAAGATATTTCTTTCAAAATTTACAAAAACCTCCACCTGATGGTGTTAAATACTGACGGTGCTGACAAATACTGACAGAGCTGACAAATACTGACGGAGTTGACAAATACTGACAGAACATACTGACAGGAGCTGACAATACTGACTGCTGACAAATATGACAGAGCTGACAATACACAGAGCTGACAAATACTGACAGAGCTGACAATACTGACGCTGACAAACTGACAGCTGACAACAACTGGACGACGACTGACAGATACTGACAGAGCTGACAACTGACAAGCTGACAAGCTGACAAAAACTGACAGAGCTGACAATACTGACAGCTGACAAAAACTGCAGAGCTGACAATATGACAGAGCTGACAAAAACTGACAAGCTGACAAAACTGACAGAGCTGACAAATGACAACAGACAAGCTGACAAAATGACAGACGCTGACAATGACAGAGCTGACAATACTGACGGTGTTGAAAAATACTGACAGAGCTGACAAATACTGACAGAGCTGACAAATACTGACTGACAAATGCTGACAAATACTGACAGAGCTGACAAATACTGACAGAGCTGACAAATACTGACATTGACTGACAATACTGACAAGACTGACAAAACTGTGACAATACAAACCTGAGAGTGTGACAAATACTGACAGAGCTGACAAAACTGACTGTTGACAAATGACTGACAAATACTGACAGAGCTGACAAATACTGACGGAGTTGACAAATACTGACAGAGCTGACAAATACTGACGGTGTTGACAAATACTGACAGAGCTGACAAATACTGACGGTGTTGGTGTTGACAAATACTGACAGAGCTGACAAATACTGACGGTGTTGACAGACAGAGCTGACAATACTGACGGTGTTGACAAAATACTGACAGAGACATACTGACGGCTAAACAAAACTGACGGTGTTGACAAATACTGACGACAAATACTGACAAAAGACGGTTGACAATACTGACAGAGCTGACAAATACTGACGGAGCTGACAAATACTGACGGAGTTGACAAATACTGACTGACAAAAACTGACGGTGTTGACAAATACTGACAGAGCTGACAAATATGACACAAATACTGACGGTGTTGACAAAAATGACGGTGTTGACAATACTGACGAGTTGACAGACGGAGTTGACAAATACTGACGGTATTGACAAATACTGACGGAGCTGACAAATACTGACGGAGTTGACAAAAACTGACGGTAAAAAGACACAAAACTGACGTGACAAATACTGACGGAGCTGACAAATACGACGGAGTGACACAAATACTGATGACAAATACTGACGGAGACAATACTGACAGACAAATACTGACGAGTGACAAATAGACGGAGTTGACAAATACTGACGTTACTGACAGAGCTGACAAATACTGACAGAGCTGACAAATACTGACGGTGCTGACAAATACTGACAGAGGACAAATACTGACGGAGTTGACAAATACTGACGGAGTTGACAAATACTGACAGTACAAATACTGACGGTTGACAAATACTGACAGAGCTGACAAATACTGACAGAGCTGACAAATACTGAGAGTATTTATCGAGAGTAAAGAGTGCAGCACATATTTATATATTCATCTAACTGTGGGCGGAGTCGGGGATGTCCGTTAACAGTATATCGCTGAGTTCACCGTAAGTATATCAGGCCCTGACTCAGCACTCGGCATGAAGTTTTACAGAGTTAGTTCAGTCCTGCATCTGTGACCCAAACACTGATCCTACTGCATCCTGGACATCCAGCAGCACTGCAGCACCAAAAGTCATGTCTGGGTTTGATTTAAGACTGCGGCTGACATCATGATAAAGAGCAGGCACTGGTCTAGATGCTGCAGTGCTAAAGGCTCCCAGGGGACCTGCGGAGATCAGGGTGGAGACGGCAGCTGCTTCACTGCGCGTCTGGGCCACAGATGGGGCTCAACCAGGGAAAACCTGATGCAAACACAGTTTATCTCATCTCACAAACAAACTACAGCCATGTCAAATAGATGCAACCAGCAGAAACACTAATAAAGTTCATAAAGTTGCTCGTTATTAATAATGAATCAGATCAGATCATGTCAAAATACATGATTACAGCTCTTAAAAATTATCATTCTCTCATTATTTACTCGCCCTCATGTCGTTCTTTTGTTGAACACAAAAGAAGACATTTTGAAGAATATTTTTTTGTCCATGCAATGAAAGTCAAACGGTCCACTGATACAGGTTTACAACAATATGCAAGTAAATGATGACAGACATCTTCACCGGTATCAAACCCAACATGAACAGATCGGAGAGTCACAGTGTGTTTGTGAATCGGTTCATCGTTGTGTTTCAGCTTGTTTAATGCAGTACGAGAGACTGCGAGATCTCTAATGCCTCTGCTCATTTGACTAAAGCACAATTACCCAGGAGAATGGAATAAATTATGCAAAACAGGCTTTAACTTCTATTAATGCTGCCGTTTATATGTCAGGCAGGAACGCAGACGTTGTCCATGAATCTGACGTTCAGTGTGTGAAAGTCACAGAGCGACGACACTAATGTCAGCTTTATTTCTACAGCGCTTTATACAGTAAAGATAGTTTCAAAGCAGCTTCACAGTGATAAACAGTAAAATAACAGAATCAATGATGCAAACTTCATCAAATTCTGCTGTAAAGCAGCTCTACAGAAGATAAAACACTTTTGTTTTCCAGAAAGAAATATTTAAACATTCTTAAATCAGGATATATTTATTTGACAAGCAAAAACAAATATCTGCCAATGGGGTCAGAAAAATAAACTTAATTCAAAGTAAAAATCTGACCCCATTGGCAGATATTTGTTCTTGTTTTAAGCACAAACGCACTTCATTTTGATGCATTTTTCATAAAACAAGTCTTAATATCTTCAGTAATTTTTCTTCTCCAGTAAATGTATCTTGATTTAAGAATGTTTAGATATTTGTGCTGGAAAACAAGACAGAAACACTGAGGAAGAACATCACATTTTCAGTGTAGTGTCATTATTCATCTCAAACCAGATTCAATGTTGATTCAATTCAGTTCAATAACAGTGTTGGATGCTGCAAAATCCATCTATTATAAAAACTAATTAGATTCAGCCATAAAGCAGAGTCGTTATTCAGCTCAAATCAGTCCATCAGGAACATCCAGCACTTATTTCAAGCGAGAAGAAGTAGAGCCGTGACACGAGAGCAGAAAATGAGCGTGTGACGGTATCCGTAAATTGTGCGTCTACGTGAACCGTCTGAACCTTTCAAACGCGATAAGGCTTAATGAAATGTCGGTGTGAGAGCGCTGAATGATGCGCCGCTCCAATCATCTGTCTCAATAGCTCAGCGTGAAGGCTTTGGAAATTAGCATGTGTCCTTATCAAAGCGATGACTCGACAGGCGTTCTCTCGTTCAAGGAGAAAGTCCTCACATGATTTATATCCGTCCACGCAAAACAAACCGCGCCACATTACTGAGTTGCCTGATACATATTAATTATGTCAGTGACAAGACTGGAACAATGGCACAGGGATTCCTCACACTTATGAGACGCAAACAAATGCGCAGGATCATGATGCATGCTGGGACGCCCCGTGAGCGCGGGTTTAACCCTCATAAGCGGCGTCCTGGAGTCATTATCCAGGAGCTCTGCGTTTGACAGGCAGACTGACGGACCCTCGGGACGCTGGTAATGAACTCGACAGCGCTCCATACGGCACACGCTCTAATGAGAGACGCTCGACATATGCTGCCGTACGGCTCGCGAGTCACGTGATCATATGACCTCGAGCAGCAACAGAGATTCGCTGACGTCACCACATGAGACAGTGATAAGCGTCGAGACATTTATGGGTTGAATTTTGTGCTTGAATTTACATCGAAACTCATGTAGATTGAGGAATTTTGACCTTTCTATGACTTTTATAAGCGATCCGGTGTATGATGTTCGCCCGGCGGGCAAAAAAATGGGGTGTAAGTTATACCCCTGGGGCATAAGAGCTGCCCAAAGTTGCCCCATAGACATACTATAGTGAAGAGCAACCATTTAGCAACACCTATATCTCTGCATCAGAACATCGTAGAGACATGGGGGTTGGCTCTTTTGACTCATGCTAGCAAACTGGACTTCCAACATGCTACATATGCTATCAGTGAATAGCTACATGCTAATAGCAATTAGTTTACTGTTGAAACATGATAAAAACAAGTCAAAATGTGCTAGCATCATGCTAACAACATGCTAATCATGTTAACATCTTGCTACAGACATGCTAGCAACATGATAATCATGTTAACATCTTGTTAGAAACATGCTAATCGTGTTAACGTCACGCAAACAACATGCTGATCATGTTAGCTTCACGCTAACAACATGCTAATCGTGTTAGCATCATGCTAGCAACATGCTAACATCTTACTAAAAATATGCTAGCAGTGAAGGGGGCAGTATAGTTGTGCACGGCAAGCACCACTCACATTTTCTTCAGGAAATGTACATGTCTAGTTATAATTATAATCTCTAATCAACAAGAGAAGCTTTACGGGCTTCTGCAGTTTTATATCAAAGCTCTGTGGTTTTACCATATGAAAATAACGAAATTAAGACAGCCATAAATATTAGTATTGTAATTCTACTGTTGTAATTTAAAAAAAAAAAAGTTCTATTTTTTCCCCCTAAAAATATTAATATAACACACTATAAAATTACCAAATTGTTTGATTTACAGTGAAATAGTACAGCAATAATATTTCTTTCTTGCTTTTATTACAACCCGAATTCCGAAAATGTTGGGACATTTTTTAAATTTGAATAAAATGAAAACTAAAAGACTTTCAAATCACATGAGCCAATAGTTTATTCACAATAGAACATAGATAACATAACAAATGATTAAACTGAGAAATTTTACACTTTAGCAATTCGATGCCTGCTACAGGTCAAAAAAAGTTGGCACAAAAAAAGCAAAACTGGAGAAATCTCTGTGCGTAATAAACAATGCTAAAGACCTTTATTGGATGCCCATGGTCTTCGGGCCCTCAGACGACACTGCATCACTCATCATGATGTGTCAACGACATTACTAAACGGGCCCAGGAATACTTCCAGAAACCACTGTCAGTAAACACAATCCCCCGTGCCATCTGCAGATGCCAACTAAACCACTGTCGGTAAACACAATCCCCCGTGCCATCTGCAGATGCCAACTAAACCACTGTCGGTAAACACAATCCCCGTGCCATCTGCAGATGCCAACTAAACCACTGTCAGTAAACACAATCCGCCGCGCCATCTGCAAACTGGTAAACACAATCCCCCGTAGAAAACCACTGTCATAAACACAATCCGCCACGCCATCTGCAGATGCCAACTAAACCACTGTCAGTCATGTAACCACTGTCAAAACACAATCTGCCCCGTTTAAACACAATCCGCCACCCATCTGCAGATGCCAACTAAACCACTGTCAGTAAACCAGCCGCGCCATCTGCAGATGCCAGTTGCCATCTGCAGATTAAACCACTGTAAACATCCCCCGTGTGCCGTCGTAGCGCCATCTGCAGATGCGTCAGTAAACTATCATGCAACCATATGTGAACTGGTCCAGAAGCGCCGTGTCCTGTGGGCCAAGGCTCATTTAAAATGGAAAGTGGAAAAGTGTTCTATGGTCAGACAAGTCCAAATTTGACATTTTTGTTGGAAATCACGGATGCTGCTAACCCTAACCCATTTAGTAATAATAATAATCATCATCATCATTATATTATTATCATAATAATAATTGTTGTTGTTGTTTTTGTTATATAGTCATATATATATATATATAATATATATATATATATATATATAATCACATTTAAATCACAATTGTGCAGCCCTTTAAACAAGCAGAGAAAATGTGGATTTTTATCAATTTTATTTTTTCCCCAAATTGTGCAATCGTAATTGTGAAATATATCATGAGATCACATTAGTCATAACATGTTTGTCACACTGCCCACCCTGATGTATTAAACAGCACTGTTTATGGAAATGTAAATTACCTCATTACAGACATTAAAGAGCTCAGATAATTGTGGAAAGGCCTGACGAGTCTCTGTGTGTCCTGTATCGTCCTGACCTTATTCAAAAACATGAGGAGCTGATGGAGTGTTTGAAGAGCATCTGAAGACGTGTTTCTCTCCATCATTAATAGATGATGATGATTCTCATCTCACACTTCTGATCTCAGCAAGAGACCAAACCAACAGAGCTCTAAAACACACCGTGTGTATACTCTGTTCCTCTACACACACTGTATCTGACACACACACACACACACAGGTTTGTTTTGCTATCTTAGTGAGGACATTGCATAGACTTCCATTGATTTTATATCAGGTCAATGATATTTTCTCTCCCCTACACTAACTCTACTCCTAAACCCGCCCATCACAGAAACATGTGACCATCACTAGATTAAAATAAAAACATCTTTTGGCTGAGATAAAATAGTGAGGAGCAGTCAATGTTTTACTAGTGGGTTGTGAAAGTCTTTCACAATGTAAGTGAGGACATTTGGTCCTCACAAGTATAGCCAAAACAAGAACACACACACACACCGTATCTGTCTGTCTGTCTGAATGAAGCTTCTCCTGGTTTCCATGCTCTGGTTTAAGGATCAATCCCACTGAACATCTCGTTGTCCTCCAATCGATCAGAGTGATTGATGGATGAATGATTGAGCAGAAAGACGGATGGATGGATGGATTGAGATGGACACAGACTCAAGACGGAGCAGAACCAGTTCAGATCTTACAGGTCGAGTAACCAAATCACTCACTGACCCTAACTGAGAGAGAAACAACAAAAAACCTGAATCAAATCAATGAAACACTGAAGCTCAGATATCAGCACTGATCAATGGCTCATTCTGTTCAGGTCATTCATGCTTTTATTGCTATTTTACTGTCCAATATATAAACAAATATTTATAATACATAACTAAATAAACATTTTAAAGTAAATTAATGCTTAATATAAATAAAAAATATTTTAAATAAATAAATATGCATTTTCACTAAATAATTAAGATATTTATGATAAACAAATGAATATTTAAAATGCATTTTTACTAAATAAACCAATATTTATAGAAAATAAATATCATAAATATTTATTATATTTATTTGCTTATTTGGTGAAAATGCATATTTTTGTATTTATTTTACATATTTATTTACTTAAGTAAATAAATATAAATAAATAAATAAATAAATAAATAAATAGAAACATAAATAAAAGCATTTTCACTAACGCAGTTGAAGACAAGGATATGGATGGACTGGAAACATCTACATGACAAAAGAAAGGGAAGTAAACAAGAACTAGTTAATTTTAATTGATAAGTTTGTTGAAAATATCATCGGTTATTCACTGTTAAATTTATTTCACATGTATACGAGGGACAAATGACACTTATTTAATAGAACAAACCAATTTCTTCTCTATTCATCTGAATTTCCTTCACCAGTCAGAGCTGGTCACCGGTGACTGGAGAAGCAATCAGCTCAACTAATGAAGCAGCGTCGTTCCAGAGCTTCAGCCGGAGATCAATGCGATTGAATATGATCGACTGAGGGATATATCCTCTGCTGACAGCTATGGCAATATCGATCCCGTTCCCAATATCCATCAAACCCGCAGTCACCAGCGTCTCATACATTAGTCAGGCCTTCAGCTCGAGCGGCGTGTGTTAATGCGTATGGACAGAACATTCACAGAGCATCATTACTGAAGCCAGAGACGCAGATGAAGCAGAAGAAACATCAGATCAGAGTCAGAGAGCTTCAGCTGGAACACTGCAGGGTTTATTATAAATGAATTATCCGTAGTTTTCAAATTCATGTTCCTCGTACTCTTGAATCAGAGTAACTTCGCCAAACCACAACCATCCAATCAATTCCCCACAGACAAAATCAAGCCCCGCCCTACATTTGTTCTTGTTTGAGAAGCGTTTCACTCGGATATACGGTACAATTTTTAGATATTTTGGGGCAAAAATACTTATTAAAACAACAATGAACAGTGAAGGGCTTTAGCTGAAGAATCATTCATGACGCCACCAGAGAAACCGAAGCTCGAGTGATAAACACGCGCGTCTCTCTCTTTGAAGCTCTGCTCCGGGAACCAGAGGCTCTGAATATCTGAACATTCGACTGACTTCACTGTTATCAAGCATCCGCACACACGCTCTCCTGCGTTCAGAGGCGCGTCACATTCAGCCGATAGCTCCATCTATCCAGAATGACACATCAGAGGAGGACCGGCTCTCTCTCGCACCTGTTCTGAGCTGTTCTCCAAACGCTGTCAGCCATCTTGCCATGCCACATTGATTTTTCAATTTCAGCCCTCTTTCTCATTCGCCGCCGCAGCGCTCGGGTCTGATGAGAGACGAGACGGACACAGAACACCACGTCATCTCTGATTAAACACTTTCAGTCTGATTAACAGAAGTTCACAACACACTCTGCTTTGATTCAACAAATCATCAATATTTACATCAAAATAAGTCGAACACGTTTGTCTCACATACAGTGAGAGTGATGCAGCCGAGGAAAATTCACATCTTTAGTCAAATATTCTTAAAAATGTGGTAAAGATTTTAAATTATATTGCGTAGTTGTGCTTGGAGTCGATTGTTTTATTTGTGATAACACAATTTTCGAAACAAGAGAACCAACGAAATATTAATAACTGATTATGCTGTAGTCGATGTTTGCTTTTTACTGTCAGCTTTTTGTTTCTCTATGCATTTTTTTTTTTTTTTTGCATAGTAAAATAACACTTGAAGCTGTAGTTATAGCATCAAAACAGATTGTTATTTTTGCTGTATATCAGATTCACACACAGCAAATTGTATAATATTTACACATTTCTAGTAATTGTGCAGTTAATTCTCATACTGTATTTTTCAGAAAGTTTTGAAATATTTTTCCCAAATTTGTCACTACCGAAACACAATAATAAATAATTTAATAAGAAGGGTCACATTGAGCTATTGAGATTGTGTTCACATCTACCTCGTAAATATATATTTTTGCTATTTTCTAAAAACAGATAAATCAATAACAATTACAATTTTAACAATATTTCAAGTGTAATTTATGAGATTTGTTGTATTTCGAATCCAATCTTTCTTTGTAAAAGTCATAAAGTTTATCAAACTGATTTCAAAGTGAAGGATTCATTAGTTTGAATAAACACTATAATAACATCTCAGTTGATCATTCAATATACTTTATTTTTGACAAATCATGACTGCACAGTTTCAGTGACAGTAATGTGTTGGTAGTGACCACATCACATGACACAATTTAACTCTCATACTAAAACGTATTAAAATACTAATGATTTGCATAACTGTACTAAAATTGTGTTTATTTCCCCCAAATGAATGATTATGTGTTCCTTTTATCACTACCAGAACAATGATGTCACTCCTGAAACTTCACCGCACGTTTCGGTAATGACAATTCCAGACACTTTTGAGTCGCTCAGAAAAAGGTGTTTGTTAGTGACGCTCCTTAAAGCTCCACACAGATTTTCAGACGTTTGAACACATTTAGCTCAGAATGATGATCTATCTGCTGTGAAAGAGAGGCTGTGAGAGGAGGAACACAGGAATATCTCCTGATCAGAAATGTAGAAGTGTGTTAAAATCAGTCTCAATGACTCAAACACACAGTAGTGTGTTTCAGTAGTGACATGAACACGAGGGACACGCTTTTCTACATAAAATTTCATGATTTACAAAGAAATATGAAATAAATATTTGTTGAACTTCACTTAAAAAAAAAAAAATCAAAGTTATTTTTTAAAAACAACAATGGAAAAATATGCAAAAATTATTTCTATCATTTTCACAAGTTGAAATTTAGGGGTTAGAGTTCGGGACAGACAATTCCCAATTGAAAGTACCCAATGAATTATGATTTTATATATATTAAATATCTTACTGATATTTTAAACATTATTGTGGGATTCAATCGAAAATATAAGGATCTTAATATAAACATCTAAAATTTGAATACTTAAATGCTTTTTAAATGTGTTTTTTGGTTGTGGGACAGCACTTCTGTAAAATGGCCCAACTGTAAGTGCACAGCATTCACACACAGTAGTTTATTTTATTTGTTTTCCTTTTAACTCAAATGACTTTCAATGAACATGAATGTGGAAGAAGGCAACATGTATTCTTTTCAGAGCAGATCATTTATAGAATATGGTCAGCTCTTCCTGAACAGCAACACAAGCGGTCAGAGAGCAGTGACCTGCAGCCCTCGATCAATACACAGTCAGATGAACAAACCCTGCAGCTCCTGAGAGTCTGAGCGCATCCCAAACACACAACATTCCAGAGACCAGGAAGATATTATAAGACCTGAGGAGGTCAGAGAGAGAAACGGCAGCGAGGAACAATCCTTCACTGAAGCCGAATAAAGCCGCATTCCCGGCGATCAATAGCAGCGCTGTGTATTCTGCTCGCGTCGGAGCGCCGCTTTCTAAGAGGATCTGGGAAGATCCGTAATGCCCTTAAGCCTTTCCTTACTCAACATGAATATCACACCCTCCACTCATATCTCCATTCAGGGAAACACACTGCCGGGGATTTGGACACTGCTGAGGAAAAGGCCAATCTTATTTCTTTCTGTATTCTGAGCCCAGAAGAAAGCAGCGCTTTGGAGATCAGGATGTTCAGCATCTGTATTAATACTGACACACACTGATGATCCGTCCTCAGCCGACTCGTCTGTATGAACAGAAGAGGCATTATCAGCACAAAATCACAGCGACATGAACACAAACTCACCAACTGCTGTGCAAAACAACAATAACACGTGTGCTTATTCTACACATGTACACTTTTATAGCTACTGTAACTTCAACAATTAATCAGGCTATTCTGAAACTGATAAAAGATGTTTCTCCACCAACAGCAATGAACATTTGACTTCAGCACTTCTGTATATTAAATATATCGACCAATCAGAGCACATGTTTACAGATGAGTGATTAAGATCACATATAAATTCTGCAACGGATTTATAAACTTTAGGAGACCAAAGGGGTCAAACTTATGCTGGACGCTGTTTATGAGGACATGAACTTCATCTGAGCAGCGTTTCATCGGAGGAAACATACAAACTCACGGCTCTTCACCGCAACCCTCCAAAATAAAAGTTCAGAAAACTATCTGCAGATACACACACAAACTCACAGATCTTCACCGCAACCCTCCAAAATAAAAGTTCAGAAAACTATCTGCAGATACACACACAAACTCACAGATCTTCACCGCAACCCTCCAAAATAAAAGTTCAGAAAACTATCGGCAGATCCACACAAATCTTCACCGCATTCAGAAACTTCTGCAGATCACACACACTCACTGCTCTTCACCGCAACCCGCCAAATAAAGTTCAGAAAACTATCTGCAGAACCGCACTTCAGAAAACTATCTGCAGATACACACACAAACTCACTGCTCTTCACCACAACCCTCCAAAATAAAAGTTCAGAAAACTATCTGCAACACCACAAACTCACGGCTCTTCACCGCAACCCTCCAAAATAAAAGTTCAGAAAACTATCTGCAGATACACACACAAACTCACGGCTCTTCACCACAACCCGCCAAAATAAATTCAGAACTATCTGCAGATACACAACTCACGGCTCTTCACCGCAACCCTCCAAAATAAAAGTTCAGAAAACTATCTGCAGATACACACACAAACTCACTGCTCTTCACCCAACCCGCCAAAAAATTCAAAACTATCTGCAGAACACAAACTCACGGCTCTTCACGCAACCCTCCAAAATAAAGTTCAAAAACTATCTGCAGATACACAAACTCACGGCTCTTCACCACAACCCGCCAAAATAAATTCAAAATATCTGCAGATACACAAACTCACGGCTCTTCACCGCAACCCTCCAAAATAAAAGTTCAAAAAACTATCTGCAGATACACACACACTCACGGCTCTTCACCACAACCCCCAAAATAAAGTTCAGAAACTATCTGCATCACGCTCTTCACCGCAACCCTCCAAAATAAAGTTCAGATTCATCTGCCAAAATAAAAGTTCAGAAAACTATCTGCAGATACACAAACTCACGGCTCTTCACCGCAACCCTCCAAAATAAAAGTTCAGAAAACTATCTGCAGATACACACACAAACTCACGGCTCTTCACCGCAACCCGCCAAAATAAAAGTTCAGAAACTATCTGCATCGCACACAAACTCACGGCTCTTCACGCACCCTCCAAATAAAAGTTCAGAACTATCTGCAGATACCACACAAACTCACAGCTCTTCACACAACCCTCCAAAATAAAGTTCAGAAACTATCGCAGATACACACACAAACTCACGGCTCTTCACCGCAACCCCCAAAAAAAAGTTCAAAAGATTCACGCTCTTCACCGCAACCCTCCCAAAATAAAAGTTATCTGCAGATACGCACACAACTCACAGATCTTCACCGCAACCCTCCAAAATAAAAGTTCAGAAAACTATCTGCAGATACACACACAAACTCACGGCTCTTCACCGCAACCCGCCAAAATAAAAGTTCAGAAAACTATCAGCAGATACGCACACAAACTCACAGCTCTTCACCGCAACCCTCCAAAATAAAAGTTCAGAAAACTATCTGCAGATACACACACAAACTCACGGCTCTTCACCGCAACCCGCCAAAATAAAAGTTCAGAAAACTATCTGCAGATACACACACAAACTCACTCTTCACCGCAAACCCTCCAAATAAAAGTTCAGAAAACTATCAGCAGATACACACACAAACTCACGGCTCTTCACCGCAACCCTCCAAAATAAAAGTTCAGAAACTATCAGCAGATACACACACAAACTCACAGCTCTTCACCGCAACCCTCCAAAATAAAAGTTCAGAAAACTATCTGCAGATACACACACAAACTCACGGCTCTTCACCGCAACCCTCCAAAATAAAAGTTCAGGAAACTATCGGCAGATACACACACAACTCACGCTCTTCACCGCAACCCGCCAAATAAAAGTTCAGGAAACTATCATACAGCTCTTCACCGCAACCCTCCAAAATATTCAGAATATCAGATAGGCTCTTCACCGCAACCCTCCAAAATAAAAGTTCATTTACACAGCTCTTCATGTGGCACACATTTTATTTATACATCAATCCAAAATAAAAGTTCAGGAAACTATCGGCAGATACACACACAAACTCACAGCTCTTCACCGCAACCCGCCAAAATAAAAGTTCAGGAAACTATCTGCAGATACACACACAAACTCACAGATCTTCACCGCAACCCTCCAAAATAAAAGTTCAGTTTGATGTGAAGAAACAATGACAGAAAATATATTAATATTGTATATTAGAATGTACTTCTCAAAGTCATTATATAATTTATATTAGTAATAATATTCAGTGAATTTTATGGAATATTGCCTAATCAAGATTTTTTTTCTATCCGTTTAAATGTATAAAACATGTTGAGATACAAAAAAAAAATATTTAACAAAAACTATTATGCAGGTCTTTGACAAAAATAAAAATGCAATGTTCTGATGTACAGTTTCATTTGGCTACAATATGAATGAAAAAAATGGACAACATTATTGAAGTTTTATGAATTTTGATAATTAAAATTGAATTAACCCATTAAAACAGGACCCAGACAGAATTTGGGGAAAAGAGGTTTAGATTCTTAATAATATTAATAAATATAAATAAGTTCATTAAAACATGTTTTATATATACATATGAATTCTGAGAAGGAAATATATATATATATATATATATGTGTGTGTGTGTATGAATAATGCACCATTTTATTTGTGAATAACTAAAAATGTGATCTTCTGTTGTAAAGTAACTGTTATATTTTCATTTGGTTACATTTTTAAAAGATTCATTAGAAAAGCAATCTAGAATTTATGCAGCACTTTATTTAACAAAACAATAAATTAAAAAAATGCTCTGGTTACATTTTAATAGATTCATTTAAAAAAAATCCAGGAAAATAATTTAACTAAAAGCACAGAATTTGGGGAAAACAAAATGGAATTTTAGGTAAAAATATAACACATTCTGCTCTCCAGAGTCTTTTTGTATATCCAGAGCAAACAAAATCAAAGGTTGGTTGACCCTGAGCAGCAGGGGTCATAAAGGTCAAGAGGTACGGTGACCTGGGCTCTCATCGCCCCGTCTCATTTCCTGAGCTTGTGTCGAGGAGCTGCTGGACCCCTGACTGACGGCACACAATGGGCTCATTCAGCGACCGGCCCCCATATGCCGGAGCCCCATAAAGGGCCAATCTGTCGCTCTATTGTCCAGCCACCCGTCTCTGGATCCTGACAGCAGTGCCACAATCATCCACCCCTGAGGAGACGCATGAATCACAGGCCGTGCGTCCATGCGTGCCGCGCTGCAGGAGCCCATCACAGCTGCAAACAAACAAACTCTCTGACGGCTGATATTAATGCCTGATCCGTGTGTTCTGATCACAGATTAACCTCGCCGGACGCTCACCATATGCTGGATCTACACCGCAAAAACATGTTCGTTTTCTGGCACGGATATCTACAAATTCTGAAATCAAGATACATTAACTGCAGAAGCAAAATGACTGAGTTTTCTGAAGTGAGTTGAAGATGTTTGATGCCAGACTTTATGACCTTAAATTCCATAAAACGGAGGAAATTTTAATTTGATTCTCTTTTTAGTCACAAATGCGAGTGAAACGCAAGCACTGTCGAGCCCTGCATTATCCTGAAGAGATCTGCGTTAACACATCAGAGAGAGAGAGAGAGAGAGCATGAATATTAAACACATCCTCCTCTGCAGCTTTGCATAAGTTCAAAGGTCGCTGTGTCTGAAGGCTTGCTGAAAGACACGGCTCTGAGACCTGCAGCAGCATCACATGCGCTGACTTTGCTAATGAGAGTTTATTTCACCCCACAGGCTGTTGATTAAGGCCACTAATTAGTATTACTCATGTGTGTGACAGTCTGACCGATGGCCCGAGTGCATATGAGCGTCACGCGTGTCAGCGTGTCCTTCGTCATGAGCTCTGTGATCACGATCAGACATCACGCGACGCGCTTACACTGGAAGATTGCATTGCTCTTTTGGAAGCATCATTTTGTAAGAGGTTCCACAGGTTAAGCCAGAATGTGCAGCTGACGCTTCATCGCAGCTTCATATCTGCTGTAATTTCACAGTAAGTTGACAGAAGATTAGCAGAAATTACAGCGCAGCAGTGATTGAGGTCTTTCCTTTTATTTCCATATCTGTACTTAAAACAATCTTTATGTTTATGAGCGAGCTAAAGGAGCTCAGGGCTCGACCCCAGCGGCGAATCAATCAAATATTACAGTGTTGCTTCAAAACACGACGTCTGCCGTTCTCAGATCGCTGCTGGTTAAAGTTGTCGGCTGAAACTGCACTAAAAGCCCCAGCAGGAGACGTTTGCGATGACACACGTGAGAGGAACACACACACTCTTCAGATCTACACATGTGACTCCTAACAGCACATGCGAAAAGTCATGTGACTCCAGGACCCTTCAGTATAGAGCTCAAGTCATACGGACCACTGCTGTCATGCGTATGATTGTTTGTCCAATGTTTTGTCCAAAACTAACCCAATATTTAAAAAAGCTTTAAAAATGAAAAAAAAAAAAAACCCATTATAATTAAAAATGATTAATAACTGCATTAATATTAAAAATTACAAAAATGCATTAATATTAAATTACATTATATTAATTGAAAAATAAATGTAAATTGGATTAATATATTTTAAAAATGGAAAAAGTAAAATTTACTAATATTAAAAAAATAAAAAAAAAACAATATTAAAATGAAAAATGTAAAAAAATTACATAAAAAGTAAATTGCATTAATATTAAAAAAAAGTTAAAAAAAAAAAAACTGTTAATATTAAACTTAAAAATGTAAAAAAATTACACAATTAAAAAAGGAAAAAGTAAAAAATTAAAGAAATGTATCAAAATTAAATTTTAAAATGTAAAATTACATATTAATTGAAAATGAAATAAGTAAATTGAATTAATATTAATAAAATTAAACAAATGCATAAAAATAAATTATATTTTAAAATGTAAATATTATATCAAAATAACTGTAAAAATGTAAATTGCATTAAAATGACAAAAATGTTAATATTAATATTAAATTACATGATTTTAATTGAAAAATAAAAAAATGCAAATTGGTTTAATATTAAAAAGTAAAAACAAAAAAGTAAATTGCATTAATATTAAAAAAGTAAAAAAAAAACTGTTAATATTAAACTTAAAAATGTAAAAAAAAAATACACAATTAAAAAAGAAAAAAGTAAAAAATTAAAGAAATGTATCAAAATTAAATTTTAAAATGTAAAATTACATATTAATTGAAAACTGTAAACTGCATTAATATTAAAAAGTAAAAACATTAATATTAAACTTAAATGTAAAAAATGACAATGAAATAATATTTTAAAAAGTATAGATACATTACTATGAAATTAAAAAATAAAATTACATTAATATTAGACTAAAATGCTTAAAATAACATATTATTATTTTAAAATCTTAATTACATTAATTCTTTTACATTAAAATTTCATTAATGGGTATCTTTGTCTTGTTTTCAAGGAAAAATCTTCCTAAAGCTGGTCTTTTTTAAATGAAAGAAACAGCACAGGATGAAATACACACATCTTCTAAAACAATCTTCATATCTTGTGCAGTTTCGCTTCTCAGGTAAATGAGTTTTAGATTTTTGGCAAGTAAATGATGACAGAATGTAAATGATCTGCTGATCTATTCCTTTAAGAGCTTCTGTGGAGCAATTTATTTGTTCATATACACACAAGTGCAATTAAGAAATGAAAGCAGCATAAACACACACACACACACACACACACACACACACACACACACACACACACACACAGTTGTAAAGAAGTTCCTTCACTAAATGACTTGTCATCTTTCTCTTATATAGCCGTGTCACGCTGTAATTATTCCAGCTTCCAGAGAGCTTTTTAAAGCGGTCTGTGTCATGAAACGCTCTATAAATACAGAGGTATTATTATGATAACATAAAGGTCTTATTATTCCATGCGCTCTGAACGATGTGTACGTGTTCGAGTCCATGTGCCGTTTCTAAAGCACATGTGTGATATTGTGCGGCTGACCCGGTAATCCTGCGCATGTCGGTCGTCTGCGCTGCACCTGTTTGTGTTCATTACAAGGTGACCATCTGACATCAGAACAGCGGTCACCTCCACGTGCATGTCTGTGAGGTCAGAGGTCAGAGGACAACTGACCGCTCAACAATACAGATACAATACAGATCGTTTCAAAGCAGCTTCATAATAATAAACAGGAAAATAACAGAAACAGTGTTCAATTCTGCTCTAAAAGACAGCAGAGTCATGATTCACACACACACTCATCTCTCATTCATCACTAGGCTTGATTCTGTAATGGAACAAAAAATATAAACAAGGTAACTGTCACGTTTTTCTGACTTTTGATCATTTTTATATCACAATTCTGACTTTTTTCCTCACAATTCTGAGTTTACATCTTGCAATTCTGTTGTTTTGTCTCAGCCATGGGATAAACAAGTAAAAAAGATACTTGCAACTTTCTGCATCACATTTTTAGTTTATATCTCACAATACAGACTTTCCTTGGAATTGTGACTTTTAATGTGGCAATTGCAAATTTACATCTAACAATTCTTTGAACTGTGAGATATAATTTCAATTAAAAATGAAAAAAAGTAAATTGCATTAATATTGAAAATTACAAAAATGCATTAATATTAAATTACATTTTATTAATTGAAAAATAAAAAATGTAAATTGGATTGATATATTTTAAAAATGGAAAAGTAAATTGTATTACTATTAAAAAAGTAAAAAAAAAAAAACAATATTAAAATGAAAAATGTAAAAAAAATTCCATATTAATTAAAAACGAAATAAGTAAATTGAATTAATATTAAAAAAATAAACAAATGCAAAATAAAGTATATTTTAAAATGTAAAAAATTATATCAAATTAATTGTAAAAATGCAAATTGCATTAATATTAAAAAAATGACAAAAATGCATTAATATTAAATATAAACAATTGAAAACAATTCTGACTTTTTTCCTCACAATTCTGAGTTTACATCTTGCAGTTCTGTTGTTTAGTTTCAGCCATGGGATAAACAAGTAAAGATAATTGCGACTTTCTACATCACAATTTTTAATTTATATCTCACAATACAGAATTTCCTTCTCAGAATTGTGACTTTTAATGTGGCAATTGCAAATTAACATCTAACAATTCTTAGAAATGTGAGATATAAACTCAGAATTGCAAAAAAAAAGTCAGGAATTACCCAATGACAGAATTATCCAAGTTAACGTCAGTAAATTATGGAGTGCAGCAAGGCTCTGTGTTAGGCCCTCTGCTATTTACAATATACATGCTGCATGCAAAACTGAATTAGTTTTCACTGTTGTTACATAGAAATAAATGTGAATTAAACTGAATAGATATAATCTTCCATGCATCACAGCTCTAGCATGTTTCAGTGATTCAGAAAGAACCACCCACTCCAGATTACAGCTTCTTAATCCTGCTGTCCATTTGGCTCCTGCTGTCTGCAGCACTTTATTAAAAGCGCAGCCCTCGCTCATGTCGAACGCAGCTGCCCTAGAAACGCTGCACGCTGGGGAGAATGTAGCTTCAACAGTCTGCAGTGACCTTTGACCTCGCGCTCGCTGGCGCCGCTTTGTTTGAAGGTTGGCACTCGCGTTAATCGGCCTCCTGCCAGCGCCGCGGCTCTCTTACCCTCGTCTAATCGTATAACGTGAACTTACTGATGTTCTCTCTGGGAAAAGAATCATGGCCGAGTCTGGATGGCTTATTAGAGGCTGGTTCAAGCATAGAACACAACAATCAATGTCTCAGATCCTTTCTAGTGCAGTTTTCAAAGTCAAGCATCAGTATTACCACAGAACTCCTACTGATCAAAAACCTCAACAACGCGTATTAAACTTCAGAGTAACTCTGATGATACTAAAAACATCCTAGCAACTGCATAGCAACCACTGATGGTAGTTAAATATGGAAGCAACCCATCTGTTAGTCCTCTCTAATAAACACAAGGACGTTTCCTGACGCACACACACACACACACACACACTGTTACCTCTTCCACCGGGGCCATTAATTTGGTTTAGTCATATGTCACCGAGCAACATGCATAACTGCAGATCCAAGCAAACGCCTTCAAACACGCCAATGACATCCTCTATCACTCATCAAGTACAGACGGAATTATGCATGAAGCCTGACGTTCATCTGGATCGCACGCTGCACATCCTTGACATGCCAATTCAATTAGGATCCAAGGGGACTGCCGGTGAATTGGACCCATGTGACTGGAAGAATTGAAGCGCCGTCATTTTTCACAGAACACAGATTGGATTTCCCACAGAATGTAATGTGATCCCAGTTAGTGCTCGGGATGCTCTAATTGACAGGTGA
The DNA here is from genome assembly GCA_028476615.1 of Culter alburnus. Lineage (NCBI taxonomy): Eukaryota > Metazoa > Chordata > Actinopteri > Cypriniformes > Xenocyprididae > Culter > Culter alburnus. The sequence continues at coordinate 675,758 of JAOTNS010003577.1, forward strand.
AGGACAACCGCATCCCATCCTCCACTGGAAAAACTGCCAAATTCCCATTCAATTCCAGAACATCAGCTCAAGTGTTGAAGAGCCGTGCAGACACTGCTGATGGATTTAAAGGGACAGTTCACCCAAAAAAACATCAGTCTGTCATCATTTACTCGCCCTCAGGTCATTCCAGACCTGTAAGACTCACATTCTTCAGCAGATTGACAGTCTCGGTCAATGTTCACTTTCATTATATGGAAAAACAACAAGCAGTGAGACTGAAGCTCACTGAAGCACTGAAGCACAGAAGAACGAACGTCATACAGGTTTGGAAAGATGACAGAAGGATCATGTTTGGGTAAATGATGCCTTTAACCTTCTAATCTGCTCTTAGAATATGAACTATATCTGATTTTTTGCCGACTAGCTTACATCTTCTGTTAAAGGGGTGGTTGATTATGATTTGACTTTTTTAACTTTAGTTAGTGTGTAATGTTGCTGTTTGATCATAAACAACATCTGCAAAGTTACGACGCTCAAAGTTCAATGCAAAGAGAGATATTTTCTTTTACAGAAACGGCTGGTAGGGACTACAACGAGCTTCTTCCGTGTTGTGACATCACAAACCCTAAAATTTACATAAACCCCGCCCCCGAGAACACACAACAAAGGGGGCGGGGCCATGTCGGGCTGCTTTAGAGAAGAGGAAGAGTTGTTGTAGTAGAGTGTTGTTGACATGCCGTCATTTTACGCCAAACGAGGGTCAATTCAACACAAAAGATGAACATGACGGCACATGCTAGTGGATGAGTTGAATCAACTCCACAGCAACTACATCAATTTATCCACTAACCATTCAGAAACGTCTAAAAGTTGTAACTTCTTCCTGAGTCTCTCCATCAGTGTCGACTCCGGTTTGAACAATGTAAGGCTGAACACTTTCATCATTTTGGCTGCGTGAGATTCTCCAGCTTTGTTGTTGTTGAGCTGTTAAAGCTCCGCCCTCTTCTGGAAAGCGGAGCTCATTTGCATTTAAAGGGACACACACAAAAACGGTGTGTTTTTGCTCACTCCCAAATAGGGGCAAATTTGACAAGCTATAATAAATGATCTGTGGGGGATTTTGAGCTGAAACTTCACACACACATTCTGGAGACACCAGAGACTGATATTACATTAAAATTTGCATTCTAGGTCTCCTTTAAAAGTGACCCATATCCAATATCTGCATTTACTCTTGGCGAAACAACCTGAGGTAGACATACTGACCCGTAAAAGCTCAAAAAGAAAGTAAAAACGGAGTGATTTGCAATGGATGCAGACAAAATGATAATACAAGCTTTTGTACCATCTTTAAAGGTCAACAAAACATTGGGTTGAGCCTCCATTGCGCCATTGAAAAGAGTCATGCGATCACGGAATATCCGATCTGTCTGTTTTATATATGTATATAAAATTATACTGCATCATGTTTAGTTTCTCAATCAAATTCAGTCGTCAGTAAATTCACTTCTGAATGGTGCGCAACCCTGGCAACGAGCAGAAGTGACTTCAGAAGAACTAGAAGTGCTCTAAAATGAAAATGAAATCCGAGCGGATGATTAGTACAAGACTTTAAGTGCACACGGGGTGGGATAATCTGTGACTAACTTGTCCAGATCCGCCCATTTAACTTGACTGGAGTGAAGTGAAATGTAATGCGATGCCGTCTGATGCGGCGAGACTCAACATCTGGCAGCAGGACGTGCCAAAGACCAGATCAACCGCTCACGTTCAGGGGAAACGCCACCGTCGACGACGCTTTACATCACAGATCAGTGCTGGAAAACAGTCAGTGAGAGTTTGCAGCTGAATCGTGATTAGCGATTAGATATGCGAAGGATTAGATGGGCTTTAAACACGCCTGTGTGTCTAAATCCAGGCAAATTAAGATCCGTCTGTGTTTCTCACCCATATGGCACTGGGAGGGAATGAGGAAACATCGCGCTGATTCTGTTTCACGAGCAAACATCACGAGGAGAGACTCAACGACCGTCACACTGCGTCTAATCCACATATACCTGAAAACATCTTTTTATCTACGTTTTGACCTTCTGTCCACTGCAAAACATGATTCTATTACTCTATTTTTGCCTAAACATTCTTAAATCAAGATGCATTTATTAGAGAAGCAAAATGACTGAAGATATTAAGACTTTTTTAATAAAGTGAGCTAGTTTTAACTTTGAATTCAGTTCATTTTTCTGACCTCATCAGTTTCATTAATCAAGACTTCATAGTCATTCATCTTCTCCAGTAAATGCATCTTGATTTAAGAACGTTTAGATATTTGTGCTGGAAAACGAGACAGAAATAATAAGAAAAGATTTTTCTGCAGTGCAATTAGACACACATGGAATAACAATAAAAAGTGCAACCCGGACGCACCGGCAAATAGTGGGATATTTTGATAATAGAATGAATAGCGTGAACTTTATTAATGTCTGGTCTCTCGTTATCATCTCAGTGAGCTTTTATTATGTTTTAAACATGTGCATTAAGACGATTTGTGAAGTTTCAGCGTGGACGAGAAAGTTGGAAAACATTAGTTTGGACGGCGAATTTAAACGCACCTGGATTGATGCAGTCGTAGCCTTAAACAGAAATATGATCCGACACAACTCATTTATTCCAAGCAAACTCACCTGAACGCACTTCAGCGCTGTGCAATCTGTTCCAGCAGAGACTCGTTTATCACAAATCTTATTTCTGTTGACCTTGAAGTCATTAGAAGCCTGTTCATCTGCTCCGCTGTAAACGCTACAGACGCCCATGAGGCCGTTCACATCCGTCATCGCAATTATACCGACCGCAGACGTGAGGAGCAACACACGCAGACATTTACATGATGGATCAAGCCGGTCCGGACGGAGAGCGATGGAAACCATTACCCACAATCCCCGGCCTCCCTCTTCCCTCATTTGCAACATACATAAACGGCGCCGTTCTCGTCTGCGTGGAGCAGAAACGCTCAACGTGAAGAGCGTCAGGCGTCTGTCACCTGAAGCGACACGTCCCCCGAACGCTTGTAAAGACGACAGACTGTCAGCAACATTTGATGTTATTTCAGAACTGTGAGGCTGTGGTGATGGATGATCCACGTCACGGCAGACGCACCATAAATCTGAGCACTCCTCTGGGATACCACGGTAAATCCCACTGCAAAAAATCATGTTCTTCCTCAGTGTTTCTGTCTCGTTTTGCAGCACAAATATCTAAACTTTCTTAAATCAAGATGCATTTACTGGAGAAGAGAAATGACTGAAGATATTAAGACTTGATTAATGAAAAATGCATCAAAATGAAGTGAGTTTGTGCTTAAAACAAGAACAAATATCTGCCAATGGAGTCAGAAAAATAATTCAAAGAGGTTTATCAGCAACGTTTTGATCATCTAAAGGCCTTAGAAATGTATTAAATATGAACAGTGATTTTCCAATATAATAACATCTTGATGGTTTAATATTTAATAAATAGCATTATTGTCATTGTAATATTTTAAAGTAGTATTAGAACAATGATAGTTGTTATATTACAGTATCAAACGCACTGAAGCACTGCAGCTCCATCTATCCTGCTGATTCCTGCCGTTTCCTCAGACTAAATTTCCCAGCACATCGCCATACACGCGCCGCTCTATATTCCACAGCGTTTCTGCCCGCCGTCGGCGTGATGTACGAGTGCCATCACTGAAAATAATGGTGTGTCTCGGGGTAATCTTTTATTTTGCTGCCGCAAGGCCAAACGGGGTGACGACCGGCTCCGAAGCGGAGCTGCAATAGGACACGATTTCCAGCCGGGGGGTTTCAGGAGCGACGCACACCGAGAAAATGCAAGTTGATGACGAGGTAATAAGATGTTACCATCTGCACTTTGACCTCCATCGAGGTGTGACCTTCACTACGGTGATTTAAAGACAATCCCCACACAGACAATGAGAAATCAACACTTTAGATTATTCCTGAGGAATATGATGCTTGTTTTTAGATCGTTTGGCTTGTGACATCAGTGTTTCTGTCTTGTTTTCCAGCACAAATATCTAAACATTCTATAAATCAAGATGCATTTACTGGAGAAGAGAATGACTGAAGATATTAAGTCATCAAAATGAAGTGAGTTTGTGCTTAAAACAAGAACAAATATCTGCCACAATTGGGTCAGAAATATATTCTTGTTTTCCCTTAAGATTATTTTTCTGACTCCATTGGCAGATATTTGTTCTTGTTTTAAGCACAAACTCACTTCATTTTGATGCTTTTTCATCTCTCAGGTAAGTGTCGTGGAGGGGTGAGGTGAAGTCACAACATCTGTCCGCTGGAGTGCCTCAGGGCTCAGTGCTGGGACCGCTTCTCTTCATCAGAAACATGGTTTTTCCTATCATTTTTCATTAAACAAGTCTTAATATCTTCAGTCATTGTTCTTCTCCAGTAAATGCATCTCGATTTAAAAATGTTTAGATATTTATGCTGGAAAACAAGACAGAAACACTGAGGAAGAACATCAGTTTTGCAGTCCAAAGAACACATCCTCCGTCCAACAGCGTCTCATCACACAATAAATGATCAGATGGATTCATGGAGCACTATCCGAGGATTAAAGCCGGTGTGTGTCCTGAAGAAGAACGGAGATGCACTCAAATGGCCTTGGCCGTTTCCACCCTCGACACTTCCAAAGGCAGTTAGGAAAACCGTCTCTTTGGCAGACGGGAGCTTTGGCAGCGTCTCCGCAGTTTGGGATTGGGTCGGCTGGTGGGAAAGTCAGTCCCTCTTGGCACAGGGAAGCAGGAATCCACGGCCTTCCCCGCGCGAGCAGGTGGCCGGAGTCGGAGCCAGCGCCACAGGATTTGGACTCAAGATGGGACTCCTGCGGTTCCAGATCACACGGATGACCTTGAGAGGAGAAGCGCCATCCGTCTCCAGCTCATTCATCTCCTGTGTGGGAGAATTAGCCTTATGTTTGGTGACAGACCGTCGAGCGGGACGATCATTCAGCCCATGTTTGAGACGATGGCTGTGATTGGCCTCTTTATGTTCATATCTACATACAGATCATGAATAAATGTAATGATAGTAATCTCCATTCTCAAACGCCTTCAAAAAGATAATAAAACACACACACGCTTTATATATAAACTACATGTTGAGATTCGACGATACAGAGTATTTAAAGGGTAGTTCACCATAAAATTATTCTTCTTTCATCATTTACTGTCATTTAAACCTGTATGACTTTCTTTCTTCTATGGAACAAATTAGAAGATATTTTGAATATCCAAACCAAACAACATTAGACCCCATTGGCTTTCATTACCTGTATACACTCTTTAAAATAAAGATTTCAAAAGGTGTTTTTCGCAGTGATAACATGGAAAACCCATTCTTGGTTCCTCAAAGAACCTTTCAGTGATGCCATGATACAGTGTCTTATAGCAGTAACTAAACCAGCACATCTCAATGATTGCATTCTTCACTCTACCAGTGAATCTGATTGGCCTCGAGTCTCTGTCAGTGGATCTGATTGGCCTCGAGTCTCTGTCAGAGGATCTGATTGGCCTCGAGTCTCTGTCAGAGGATCTGATTGGCCTCGAGTAATCTGATTGGCCTCGAGTCTCTGTCAGAGGGTGATCGGGCTGGTCCAGGAGCTGATGAACAGGCTCATTAGTGAAACGCAGCTTCGCTGGCTGATTGCTGAATCTCTTGGACAGCTTCATCTGGTTCTGTTTCATGTGCCGCCAGGACCTGAGGGAAAGCAGGAGGCTTTCAATCACATTTTTGGCAGCGGTTGTGCATGTAGCACTTCCATCTCTCTAAGAGCACTAGTTACCTAGAGTGCCATTTTGGAGGACTTTCAGCTTTTTTAAGCACCGCTAAAAAACAGAAGTCACTTTATGTTTGGAGAGCCTCTCGACGCGCTCTCATGACAGAAGAATCTCAGTGTTTGGTTCACATGAGCCTCGGCCTTCTGATAGATGGCGTTTGTTGGTTTAGCTCCATTTCAGTCTCTGCCGACTCACTGACGTTCCTTTTCTCAGAAACAATGCGACCGCACCACACAGACCTGCAGATGCTGACTTCATGCATCGCCCAAAATAATTCCTGCATTAGTAGAAGAAAGTATTTATAGCACAAACTGAACTCAGACCAGCACTGACACCACCGCAGAGACGTTATACACACACAATAGGAGTCATTTTAGATCAGGCCAACAGTAATGAAAGTTATTTTTGCTGGAAATTCAACCCCAAAAATATACACTGCAAAAAATGCTGTTCTTACTTAGAGATTTTGTCTTGTTTCTAGTCAAAATATCTTAAAGTTCTTAAATCAAGAAGCATTTTCTTGACAAGTAAAAATTATTTTCTTGTTAAAACAAGCAAAATAATCTGCCAATGGGGTAAGCAAAATAATCTTAATCCAAACTGAAAACAAGATTATATATCTTATTTTTGGTTTGAAATCATATTATTTTGCTTGTTTTAAGGAAAAACTCACTTAATTTTAACATATTTTTCCTAAAAACAAGCAAATAATTTTTACTTGTCAAGAAAATGTTTCTTGATTTAAGAACTTTAAGATATTTTGACTAGAAACAAGACAAAAACTCTAAGTAAGAACAGCATTTTTTGCAGTGTAGCAATGCCTATTTTGGCTAAACTACACTATAAAAATGATGGGTAAAAAACAATCCAGGTGGAAAATGGACAAACCCATGGCTTAAAACACCCCACTCGCTGAGTTTGTTCATTTTCAACCCAACTTGGGTTGTTTTTAACCCAGCATTTTTAGAGTGTAGTGAATTAAAGGAATTTTTGCCCAAAAATTATCTTTGTCATCATTCACTCACCCTCATGTCACTTAAAATCCATATACAATAATAAAAGTCAATGAGGTCCAATATTGTTTGGTTCACTCTATCAAAAGCTGGGTTAAAAACAACCCAAGTTGGGTTAAAAATGGACAAACCCAGCGATTGGGTTGTTTTAACCCAGTGGTTGGGTTAAATGTTTGCCAAACCTGCTGGGTAGTTTTATTTAACTCAACTATTGTTTAAAAATTACTGTATTGCTTGATTAAAAATGAACCCAAATCCAAAATATGTTGGAAATTAAAATCAGAAACATATTACTGGAGGCAACAATAATAATCAAAAGGTGAACATTTATTAATGAGCAATTTAATGTTTATTGTTTAATTATTATTTATTAAACTTATTAATAAATGTTCATTTATTATACATATTAATAAATGTTACTTTCCAACATATTTATGGTTCATTTTAAGCAAGTAATACAGTCATTTTTTAAACAATAGTTGAGTTAAATAAAATTACCCAGCAGATTGGGCAAACATTTAACCCATTCGCTGGGTCAAAACAACCCAAATGCAGAGTCAAAACAACCCATTTGCTGGGTTAAAACAACCCAATCGCTGGGTTTGTCCATTTTGGGTCAAAACAACCCAATCACTGGGTTAAGACAACCATTTGCAGGGTCAAAACAAACCATTCGCTGAGTTAAAACAACCCAATCACTGAGTTAAAACAACCCAATCACTGGGTTTGTCCATTATGGGTCAAAACAACCCAATCGCTGGGTTAAAACAATCCAATCGCTGGGATAAAACAACCCAATCACTGGGTTTGTCCATTTTGGGTTAAAACAACCTAATCATTGGGTTTGTCTATTTTCAACCCAACTTGGGTTGTTTTTAATGCAGCATTTTTAGTGTATTGTTTTAAAGGCATATTTTGCCCAAAAATGATCTTTCTGTCATAATTTCTTCACCCTCATGTCACTTGAAGATATTTCAACAACACAAAAGAAGATATTTTTTGTGTTTTTCCTCCATATACAGTAATAAAAGTCAATAGAGTCCAATATTGTTTTGCTCCTTCAAAATATCTTATTTTTATGTTCCATGGAAGAAAGAAAATCATACAGGTTTGAACGACGTGAGGGTGAGTAAATGATGACCGAATGATCACTTGTAGGTGAACCAACCCTATTAAACACTAAACCTATTTGATTATTTACTCTATTCTTGATGGACTCAATGCAGATCAGATGATTGATATCAAATGAACGAATCGGTGTAAAAAGAGATTCACATTTTGAGACGAGTTCAAAACTAATATTGGAAAAGTCCATGTCAGAGCATCTGATTGGTTTAGAGTGGTGCACATCACCTGAATTCTACATCAATGAATTTGGAGACCATTGGTGAACCAAAAATGAAACCTTTAACAAAATAAGAGTCAATAAAATATCTGTATCACAGAATCTGTTCTACATACCAGCACTAAGCTAAACTACATCAGCAGCAACAAACATGCGTAATATATATTCATCTACAAGCGCTCAGTGCAAACAAATAACCCACGTCAGTGTGGGATAATTCAGGTCAATGAGTTTCACGTCAATGTGACTTCCAGGCCTGTTCTTGCATTTAGGGGAACTAATGTATCATGCAATTACTGCAGGTTAGAGCCGAGGCGAGGGCTTTACCTGCTGGGATAAATGGCTCTCTAATCAGCCGGGTTGGCATTTGCCTCGACTCGCCCGCGCATGTGGGGAAGGTTGATAATAATGAACCTTAATGGCCGAGGCGGCGGTGGCGGTCCATGAGCACGGATCTCCGGAGCCGTGAACGACGCGGGATCCGGAGCGCGTGTTCGCCGTGATACGCTTCAGCTGCAGAAAGGTGAAGGCGGCATTTGTATTCTGGGCGGCGACTGGCCACGAGCCCGGCAGCTAATGCATCTGTATCGCCCACCGCTTCTCTCTTTTCCCATCATGCCCCTCAGCCAATGCGCAGCACAATCCATCAAGTATTCATCAGAAAAATAGCAAGTCCAATAATCTTCCTCTCTCTCGTCTGTGATAGAGTGAAGTTCCTCTGGGAGCCGCGGCACACAAATAATCACATGCTTCTCAAACGGCGCCTATTTTAATCATCAAATGCAATGCTGCTTCATTTTTAGCCCGTTTTCTTCAGGTGCTGAACACCCTAGCAACAGTCAAAGCACTGTGACGTGTGTTTAACTTCTGCATTGCAAAATAAGGTGGATAAACTTACAATGACTCTGAATACGTGAACGTCAAGCGACTGAAACGGGAGAGAGACGGAGCTGTGCTTCATTTCTGAAATCACTGTGTGTATAAAAGGTCATTTGATGGTTTCTAGTCATTATGTGCGTGCGAGGGTCAATCTGAAGCACGGGCTATTTTCTGAAAGCACTGCCTGATAGATGAGGTGCGTCAGCCCTTTTCTGATTGATTATTGATTGTCCCGGGCTCTCGCTGAGGAAACGCGCCGTCATTTCCATCAGCTGCTGCATCTTCTGGGGTATAATGGAAGCGGGAACAGCTCGGCTCTCTCTCTCTTTGTGAATCCGTGAGGTGCAGGCGCTGCTGCGATGCGGATCGATGGATGCATGTGGGCGGCGCGGAGGAGGACGCTGGGGGTTGGGAACGGAGGGAGATGATTTTAAGTGCACGGGCGGCATAAAAATGGCTTTCTTGATTCCATGCAAGAGCAATAAACCACATCCGTTTGAAATTCCATTAGCGACCGGCGCGCTCTCGCCCTCCCCCTCCGCGCTTCGGTCTGCACGCGTGTGTCTGCGCATGTTAATCAAGCTCTCTGCGCCGAGGACACGGCAGAATGCAAATGCTGGCGCTCCTGGACCGGGTCACACAAATGCCACTGTTTCAAATTCTAGTCGGGATGGAGAAACGCTTCCTTCTCCGAGCGAGAGCCATGGGCCAGAATCGCTTTTAATCTAGACTGATCCAACAAGAGCTCGTGTTTTAATCAGCCTCTCTCTGCTGCTGGACCAGAGGTGAACACTGACAAACACACACACTTAACTAGCACTACTAACCTCCAGAGACACACACACACACACACACACACACAGCAGCTGCAGGATTCTGCTGTAAAGAGGCTGAATGTCACTCTTTTCAGGCCTGTGAGCAATAACTATGACTACATTGCAAATCATGTTCTTCCTCAGTGTTTCTGTCTTGTTTTCCATCACAAATATCTAAACATTCTTAAATACAGATTCATTAATAATTCATTAATCGAGTATGTGCATGCATACACTACGTGATTCAGTCTATTAAAATGCATTTAGAATGCCCTCAATATTCAAGACAAGGTGGCAAAAATACCTCTGTATGTCTTTTATATTTATATCATTTAATCATTATCACACAGAGTGCAAATTGTTCTCCAAATATCAGCATGATTATGAATGTGATTTTGACTTTATACAGTACAACACTTTATGTTAATATTAAGTGACTTACATTTTAGACACAACATTACCTGATATTTACTTACTATATTTCCCCAACAAAAATAGTTGGGGAAACAAAACAATAACAAAAATAGCCACAGGACTGTGTTGTGTCTCTGGGCAACACATGGCGGTGAATGAACGAATCGGTTGAATGAATGATTCAATGACTCACTCATTAACAGTGACTTGCTGCCACCTACTGGCGGTTTTAATTTTACATTTAAAGTATTTTTTTATGTTTTTTTTACATTTTGGGCCCTATTTTAACAATCTAGGCTCATGGTCTGAAGCTCATGGCGCAGGTGCACTTAGGCCGAATCCACTTTTGACAGAAATCCGGCACATGGTCTAAAAGGGTTGTCCCTATCCTCTTAATGAGTCATGAGTGTGTTTTGGGCGTAACATGTAATAAACCAGAGTGTTATCTCCCATTCCCTTTAAAAGCCAGTTGCGCTTGCACCATGGCGGATTCGCTATTTACATGGTGGAATATAGACACTCTCAACCAGATGAGTCCGTTTAAATACATGTGTGTATTGCCATGATAGGTCAAATTAATTAGCCAATTTCATTCATCATTACTGCAAACAGGTAATTCTGATACATGCAATGACTATACATTATGACATGTAGGCATTTTTATCTTTATGTACACAATAATAATCTTTTACATTGTAATCTTTTTATTTTTAATATTTGGCATATTTGTGCGTCCCTGTGTGTGTAAGAAGCGCATAGTGTATATAGGCGCATATTAAAAAATAGGCGCATATGTAAAGCGCTCTTTAAATAACAAAAAAATAAATAAAAATACTGCGCCATTGACTTTAGAGTAGGTTTCATTTGGTCAATGTCATTTTCAGTTTGTCAAAATAGCAACAATGCGCCTGAACACACCTCGTTTTCAGACCAGCACGCCCATGGGCGAACAGATGGCCGCAAATGCATTTGATATTTACACAACGTGGCGCAGAAAAAAGATAACTTACCATGAAAATGATAACTGCATCGGGCTGAAAGTAGCAAAAAACACTTGTGTCACACCTGGTGCCGCATTGCACCAGATGTATGATAGGGTCCGATATGCTTAAAAACATCAAAACATTATTTATGCATTTGTAACTGCAGGTTAAATGCATTCATGTCCCTCTGAGCTGCATTAAACAGTCTGTGTAAATGCATCTAAATCACTTCAGATGCAGCTTCTGTGTTTCCTCTGCATTTCAAAGATGAATTTTGTTGATACTGATTTCATTTGATTGGTAACAGCCCTATTGTGGTATTATTCTGAAGTCTGATCTTGTCTTGACACATGTGATTGAGCTAACCAATGAAATCAGCTGTGTGAAGGGGTTTGTGCTTAACTAGTCAAGAGCAGAAATTAAAGCCAGTTTTAGCACCTGTCATTTATTTTCCCCTCCAGCTGCTGGACTGCTAACTTTCATTTCTCCAGACAGGAATCAATCCGCTCCACCTCAGGGACGAGACGTTTATTCATAATGGATTTGAGAGACGCTTTGATATCTGCAGAATCTATAAACTAGCCGTAAGGGATTGGAAGCAGACATTAAGAGGATTTAGCAGCTGATCAACAAGTCTCACCAACCTAAAACACGGTCAGATGTGAAAATATGAAGCGCTGGTCGCAGAGGAGCGCAGCCGTGTCTAGTTTAGCTGTATTCACTGCCGATCCTGATATCGGCATCACGTCAAGCCCGTAGAAGAGTTCGGCACTGACTCTTTGATTAAAGGTGAAGCCTCTTCCATCTATCCTGCTGAAATGAATGGATGCGCCGCCGCTGGCCTTTAGTTAACAGGCGGCCGGAGGACTGCGTTTTTTCCGGATGGCACATTCAGGTGGATATAAACCTGTCACACACAGAATGAACGGTGTGTGAAATGACCTCTCACGCGGTCACTGGTGTGTGCCGGTGGGTTGTCTGCTCTCTTTTCAACTTATCTGGTCGAGTAGAGTCGGGTTAACCCGTCTCCCAGATGAAGAACTGTCTTTCACGCAAACATTTGCAATTGCATAAGTTTACACCCCCCTGCAGAATCTGTTTATGACCATTAAGAGGGATCATAAAAATGCACTTCAGTTTTATAATTTTTATTATTAGTCCCTCTCTCCAATATGCACATCACATTTTTATACTGCTTCATATTCAAAATCTACATGCATATTTCTTGCGAGAATCATGCAAAGATCTCATGCAGCTTCTGAAGGACTGTACTAAATAAAAAGAAAAATATGATTTTATATTGGGGGTGTGCAAACTTATGCCCTGAACTCATAAATGCAATCGTTCTGATGCGAGAGCTGCAGGAATCACAAATTGACCCAAATGTTCAGTGGTTGAAATTGATTTTCCGTGAGTAACAAACTGATGGTTTGTGACAGGCACGTATAGAGAACGAGCCGTATTTTCTCAAAGAACTGCAGAATCACATATAAACCTGTGCAAAGAAGCCCTGGAGTCTAATGCCATGAGTTACGTTCATTTGTACAAACGCAGAACGACACAGATTGCATCTGCACACACGCGACCGCAGGACCAACATACGCCGGCCAACTCCTGCTCTCGTTCCCTCTCACATTCAACATGTGACATTTTACCTTCCTAAGCACCTAATGCTTCAGAAGCCTTCAAGTGTGTAAATCGACAGTAAATTTGTCCGTCCTTAATTTGAGCCATTTGTCCATTTGTTTCCATGGAGACATAAAGCCTCACGTCTTCACTCTCAGAAAGCCCATTTGAATAAACGGCAAGACATAGAAGATCTTTACCTGGAGTCGGCATTATCCGCTATCTGTTACATGAAGCACTGCTCCATCCACAGCCAGAAAAGGTCGACCAAGCGCTAGTTTACATAAACATGCATAATTAAGTAGTTGTCCCGATCTGGGGAATGTACATGGTAATTTATGAAAAATAGTCCCAGAGAAGCATATTTGCTGCAGATGGAGATATTATTCAAAATATAATTGGCCATAACAGAAGTAAAATTAAAGGTTGAGGACGCTGGGCTTCCGCTTGTAAAGCACAAAACATTTACTGCACGATTCCAAAGGCTGAAGTTAAAGATCACTGCGCTGAAACACACTCACCTGAGCTCTGACATATATCTGTCATTCAATAAGACACTGTTAAAGTAGTAAAATTATATTCACTCTTAAAAATAAAGGTTCCAAAAGAGGGTTTTTGAAGTGATGATGCCATATATTTATATATAAAATGGTTAAATAGACACAATAAATTAAAGATTGCAAGTATGCAAAATAAATGCAAGAAAAAGACCAATTGGAATTCAGTATGCAAATAACAGTGACATCATCAGGGGTGCGCATAACCTTTTTTGGTCTGGTTCTCAAGGGAGATGTTGCTCACACTTTGCTCTCCTCACTATTTTCTTTTCTCTCGAACATGGTAGATGACGATTATGATGCTTTTTATTATTATTATTAACATTAATGACAGAGACAACAGCAAGAATATTAGGCTGCTGTCACTTTAAGACGGGATGCACGCACGGACTGAATATACTGATACACATCCGGTTTCTTTCTCAACTGTTCGCTAATGACATGACCGAGAGAATACTTGCCGAGACAGGTATTTTGACATAATTTTGTGTGTATGTGTCTCTTCAAGCGAAAGTAAAAGCGAAAGAGGAATCAATTCAGTGTTCCAGCGCTGTCTGAAACGCCTCGCGCGCAACAGCTAACAGCTCGCGAGTCCCGATTTTAGCCTCTTCTTCCGCTTTTAAAATCGTTTGAATGTGTTAATTGGCGAGAAAAAACACATCCAAATGATAAAATTTCACTCTATGATGGTTAAACTTAGTTAATCTGCGAATCACAAACGTGCCGAACCGTTGGACCTTATCCGTACGGATCACGGATGAACTGCGATCTGTCGCACCCCTAATAATTAAAGAACACACTTATCATCATGACTGCTATCTTACCAGAGATGGAGAATATCCTACTCCAGTAAGTGAACCGGTCCCCAAAAATGTCAAGCGGTACTGGTACTCAAAAGCGCTTCCCTGCACGTTTTCTGGTGCGCTTCCTTTATTTTTCCCACGCATGTGCACCACTTATGACATCATCATGGCTCTCAGTTACGTTTCTAATGAGCTGCGATCTACAAAATTATCTCCAAAAACTATTAAAGGTGCCATCGAACGTTTTTTTTTTTTTTTAATAAATTTTTTTAACTGCCTATTTTGGGGCATCATTAAATATGAACCGATTTATGCTACGTGGTCCCTTTAAATTGCGTGCTCTCCGCCCACAGAGCTCACGCTTGCCTTAAACAGTGCATAAACAAAGTTTACACAGCTAATATAACCCTCAAATGGATCTTTACAAAGTGTTCGTCATGCATGCTGCATGCATGCGTCGGATCATATGAGTATAGTATTTATTTGGATGTTTACATTTGATTCTGAATGAATTTTAGGCTGTGCTCCGTGGCTAACGGCTAATGCTACACTGTTGGAGAGATTTATAAAGAATGAAGTTGTTTATGAATTATACAGACTGCAAGTGTTTAAAAATGAAAATAGAGACGGCTCTTGTCTCCGTGAATACAGTAAGAAACGATGGTAACTTTAACCACATTTAACAGTACATTAGCAACATGCTAACGAAACATTTAGAAAGACAATTTACAAATATCACTAAAAATATCATGATATCATGGATCATGTCAATTATTATTGATCCATCTGCCATTTTTCGCTGTTGTTCTTGCTTGCTTACCTAGTCTGATGATTCAGCTGTGCACAGATCCAGACGTTAATACTGGCTGCCCTTGTGTAATGCCTTGAACATGGGCTGGCATATGCAAATATTGGGGGCGTACATATTAATGATCCCGACTGTTACGTAACAGTCGGTGTTATGTTGAGATTCGCCTGTTCTTCAGAAGTCTTTTAAACAAATGAGATTTACATAAGAAGGAGGAAACAATGGAGTTTGAGACTCACTGTATGTCATTTCCATGTACTGAACTCTTGTTATTCAACTATGCCGAGATAAATTCAATTTTTGATTCTAGGGCACCTTTAATGGAGTCATTAATGCACATTTTTGGAGCTGAATTAATAAATGAATAAAAACTGAATGTTTGAGGAACATGATCACAGTAAATCACCATCAATATAGTTAACGAAAACCACAAAGTATCCACATTTTCAACTGAAATAAAAATATTTAAAAAAATTTACTTAATGCAATTAAACATTTGATTTCATCTATTTGACAAGGCAACATTTCTCATTTTCATTCAGTTTAACTTGATGTAGTAAAATAACAGCTCGCGCTTCAGTTGCTCAACAACAACAAAGCTGGAGAATCTCACGCAGCCAAAATGACGAAAGTGTTCAGCCTTACATTGTTCAAACCGGAGTCGACACTGATGGAGAGACTCAGGAAGAAGTTACAACTTTTAGACGTTTCTGAATGGTTAGTGGATAAATTGATGTAGTTGCTGTGGAGTTGATTCAACTCATCCACTAGCATGTGCCGTCATGTTCATCTTTTGTGCAAAAACCCTATGGACGCCCAAAAAATTTAATCTAGTGGATTCAAACTATTAATAAAAACTATACTAGTATCTCAATGATTCTAAAATGAAAATGAGAATTAAAGCACAGGAATAAAGGACTGTAACCTGAAACACTCTATATAAAATATTATATATTATTGCTCTGCAGACACACAGATGATTCACTTTCATCGGACTAACAATAACCGCAGACGTTTCATATTGTGGTTTTTCTCACTGGGTCTGAGACATAATTTTGGTTCCATGTTTAATGAGAGGACGTGTCACAGACTGTGGCATCATGGGTATCGACTGTTTGTCCTTTATTTCATAAAAACAAGCAGAAACAGACACAAATATCCCAGATCTGATCCCACATGACGGGAGCATCAGATGGCCAATATCATCACACACACACACACACGCGCTATTCTTCTTCCTCAACCAGAACCTGCAATATTCCCACATAATTCCAGACGCCGCTGTGAATTTCAACAAGCTGCAGCGGGACAAACACACTCCAGCATCTCCAGCTCTCACTGCACACGACGTGATTAATAACTCCAGTGTAATTCATTACAGCGATACGGCTTATGAAGCGTCGCACGAGTTCAGCGTCAGCCGCGCGCCGTGACTGTAAAGATTGTGTTCATTAATCACCGCGACAGAACCACAAACGCTCCGATTCACCTAAACCTGGTCAACTAGTCAGGCTAACCGAGACCAAGAGCCGAGAGACGCCGATCCTTCATCAGCGACAACGTAAAAACAGAGCATTGATGTGATTCTGATTATTCTGACAGAGATCAGCATTCACAAATCACAATCAGAAGCCAGAAAAAATACTAATCAGACGAGCTGTTTTTAGTTCTAGGAAAGATCGAATCACCTGCTTGATAAACTGATTCAGCCGCTGACGACAACAGCAGAGTTTAAGATGCACTTATTAAAACTTTTTGCATTGCTTTGTGTGCATCACTCTCAATGGCTTCTTTATTGGCAACCTTTAACATCTTTCCAAGGTTCTTTAAAGTGGAAAAGGTACTTCTTAGTTTCTTCACATTAAACGGTTCTTCTAAAGACTTTGGCCCCTTCTTGACTCAGTAGTGTCTGAATGAGGCACTTCTGGTGTCCTTGTTGTTCGGGTGTCGTTTATTTCTCTGGTTTTATTCTCTTTTCTCAGAGCGCTGTGACTCAGGCGGTCGATTGATAATTGACGCTCAGCCTGAGGTTCATTTGTCTTGTTTGCTGACCTCTTTGAATATGATCATATAGAGTAATTACAGCGCCGCAGAACTCACGGCTGAACCGCAGCGGAGGGAGAATGAGAGATGTGGATGAAAGTGCTGTGCCGAACACATCCGTCCTCCAGCGCTTTGAAGGTCGTTTAGTCAGAAATGCCCCGACAGAAAATACACCATGACTAACAAACGCTGACCTAAACACTAATGAATTAACAAGAATCACCGAACTCGTTTCTTCTCTCAAACTTTCTATTTATCAAACAAATCATGTTCTTCCTCAGTGTTTCTGTCTTGTTTTCCAGCACAAATATCTAAACATTCTTAAATCAAGAAGAAAAATGACTGAAAAATGCATCGGTTTGTGCATCTGTATGGCAGGAATTATGTTTTCAGCAACGGTTCGGATCTTCTGAAGAGCACAAACACACGCAGACGTTAATCTGAGCGCTGAAAATCCGTCCGGTTTAAAGTAAAGATTGTGTCTGTCCAGATTGACCCAATCTCTTCATCCCGTTCTCTTTATCCATCGCTCCATTCTTCCCTAAATATGAGACGTAATCTCCTCCAAAACTAAGAACCATCAGGCTTTTACAGGAACACTAATGACTGCAGAGTGATTCTGTGTCACGACACACATTCAGTCAAACACCCGCATTAATCAATATATATATTTATAGATTATAGATTATCTATATTTCACCATCTTCAAAACCTCCTGATCTGATGCAGGTGAAGCGTTAATCTCTTCTTTAATGACTCCAAATAACATGCTTTGATTATGAGTGAACGAATTTAACCATAACAATAAACCACTACCAAACCCAAAACTTCCATTTGTGAATATTCTACAAAAAAGAGAAAAATAAAATAAAATAAAATGACCAAAATATCCCAGTTTGTTTCTGCGTGTGTTTTAACACATATTAATACGACAAAGACTTGTAAAGTTTCTTAAAGTATGACCAGAGTTATTAATATTATAGTTTTATAAATATTTTAGTTTATAATTAGAAATATTTATTTTTATATTTTCCATTTTCTTTTTAATTTTAGTTCAAGTTTTTAATTTAATTTTAATTTTGTTGTGTATTTCACATTTTTATTAGTAATATGTTTGTATAGTTTTTATTATTTTTAGTAAATGAAGATAAACTAAATAAAAGTGAGAAATCTTGCCTTGGCAACTAGATGAAATAAGTTTAGATTTTATTTTTTTTAGTTAACAATTGCAAATAAAATAAAATAATAAAATAAAAATAAAATAAAATTTATAAAAAAAATTAAAAAAAATAAGAAAAGAAAATAAAATGAATAAAAAAATAATAAAAGAAAAAAGAAAAAAGAAAAAGAAAATAAAAAATAATAAAAGAAAATAAAGAAAATAAAAAAATAAAAAGAAAACAAACAATAATAATAATAAAAATAAAATAAAATGAATAAAAAATAATAAAAGAAAAAAGAAAAAGAAAATAAAAATAATAAAAGAAAATAAAAAATAAAATAAAAAAGAAAAGAAAAGAATAAAATAAAATAATAAAAATAAAATAAAATGAATAAAAAATAATAAAAGAAAAAAGGAAAAGAAAAGAAAAATAATAAAAGAAAATAAAAAAAGAAAAGGAAAGAAACAATAATAATATAAAATAATAAAATAAAAAATAAAAATAAAATAAAATAAAATAATAAAATAAAAAATACAATCTGAAAATCAGAATGGATAATTTCCCTGACATTCCCAGGTTTTCCCATTCCAGATCATCATCACATACAGCCGATATCGTTCCGTGTTTCTCGATCACACCGTGAGCGCTTTGAACCGGTGCGTTTGCCTTTCCGGCGCCGGCGTCAGACCCACCGCAGGTGGTCAATTGAGCTGAGAGGCGTTTTCACGGCTGCAGCGGGGTTCAATCACAGCCGGACTGTCAGAGCCGCACCACTGCCACTCCATCACAACAGCGCCTCACTTCCCTCGCCGCGGGGAAACCCACCGCCCAATCCACAATCAGAGCCAGTGAATTTAACATGAGCTAAACACCAGTGTCCTGAGAGACGCAAACGCTTTCAGAGGACAGCAGCCAATCACTGGCGTCTTCAGAATCACATGCTCACGTTATGTTCAACATGCTGTCACCCAGAATGCAATGCAGTGAATGAACCAGAAGTGATAGCGACTGTGTCTGATAAACACCGAGACATTTTTACACAAAATTAGATTCAAATCCAGAGCTGATAACTGGATGGTCATGTGACAAGAAAACATCTTCAGTCATTCTGTTTCTCCAGTAAATTAATCTTGATTTAAGGATGTTTAGATATTTGTGCTGGAAAACAAGACAGAAACACTGAGGAAGAACATGATTTACAGTGTATGAGTATCGACACTAAACTAGTATATTATATTCTGTGTATCTGTGAGAACAGCCATCTATCCGTGTCGCTCCAGCAGGGAAATGTGGAGCCAGCAGACGGAGGATGATGGAGGAGTTTGTTGGGGTCAAACCCCGAGCGCTGGCTGTTTGTCAGGGTTTATATGAGAGGAAGGTGAGGGAGGAAGATCAGTATGCAGGGCGGCGCGGCTCGATCACAGCAGACGCTGCACTGGAGAGTAAATGCCAACGGACGCGTGACAGTGAATACTGATCCAGACCACAGAACAAGAGATGATGACACCCAACTGGACCTGTGTGTGTGTGTGTGTGTGTGTGTGTGTGTGTGTGCTTCACACTGGAACACCACATACTGCCTGCATAGACAGCTGCCTTCTGAGGGAACTTAAAGGTGTCATGAACTGAGAAATCAAATTTTCCTTGAGCTTTTGACATATAAGAGGTCATCATACTATAAGAATATCCTGTAAGATTTAGAGCTGAAAACTTCCTTGTTAGTCCAATAAAAGCTTTAAATGACACCAGACTCAGCAAACGACAGGATTTACAAAGTGGGGATCTATGACGTCAAAGGGCAGCAAGCTCCGCCTCCACAGAAGAAGATCAACGCCTACTTCATCACTGCCTGTTTAGCCCCGCCCACCATTCACACATGACATGCAATAGAATAGGTAGTCTAAGTAACACAGGCCTATGTGGTGCTAAACCGGATCAAGCTACCAAGCAATAAACATGCCGTCGAGGATTACAAAATATTGTGCAGTGCCTGAACTGACAGTAATGCAACAACATGTCAGTAACTGTGTTCATTCTAATGCCTGATCTGATATTAATGATTCATGTACAGTCAGATGATCTTTGTCTGTGTGTCAGTAAATCAAACCAGTGACTAAACGCTCAACTTCACCTTGTTTCTCTTAGTAGGATGAAAATAATCTGATTAAATTATATATAGAAGGCAATCAAAGAACGCTCCCTTTACAGTCACTGGAGCTGTCAATCAAACAGCGAGAGTTTATCAGTGGACTCGCACTAAAACTCCCGTTTTATTCAACAAATCTTAGTTACATCGTGTTTGCACTGTTAGTTATGATGAAAGCATTCGTTAGTGTGCAGAAACTGAGTTTAATGATGAGATCACTGCTTTAATGATTTCAACAACATGTCTGTGATCGACTACAATGTTCATCACTGCAACCTTTCATGCCACGATCTCAATATAATGCCATAGATCTAAATGTAATGCAGCACTTTTCACGATTAGTTAACCTTGAGAGCTGTAATAGTAAAAACGTGCTAAGAGAGTAATACTTGGCTATTTCATATGCAAAGATGTCAGCCAATCACAGCAGTGGGCGTTTACACTGAAGTCACACAGAGACACGCCCCTTAAAACAGAGCGTTCAAATCAAGAGGATAAAATCAGGGTAGGAAAATGCCTTTTATTTCTAAATTATGACAATTTTGGATGTAAAAAGCATACTAACATTATAAGTGCACCCCAGGAAACATTACAAAACAATAAAACAACGCAGTTCATGACCCTTTAACTGAAATATATACACACACACATATACATATATACACACAAATGCCCCTAAACTGCCATCCACTTAGAAAATAAACGTGGCACATGAAACTTACAATAAACACACGCATTATTGTGTTGTTTCATTAAAATCTGTAACATAAATATGACATCAATGACCCAATGAAAGAAACATGCAGGTGAATCGAATCAAGATACAAACAGAATCCAGTGCCATCCTGAACACACAAACACACACTCCGGACTGAAGAGATATCTCACCACACACACATCCATCCGATAATCCAGACAGAAAGCTTGATCCAACCAGTATAATGTGCTTCAAAAGTTGATTAACCCAGTTCAAGACACTTCAACAAACACCTTCCTGATCCTTTCAAAATAAAAGCGCGGCATGATAATGGCAGTAAAATGGCCGCCGTTCCTTCTGCCATCATTACACACACACACACACACACACATCACATACTTAGCCATGAAAGTTTTGACAACGCTGGTGAGGAAAGAGTTAAGGAAGATTTTTCCCCACCGAGGTCTGAAACACACTTCTGACCCGAAGCAGATTTCTGAGGCGCCGTGATGCTGAAGATCAGCATGATGGACATTAAACCTGTGCACATGCGGCTCTACTGTCCATCACTGTCAGTGTCCTGTTATCACCACTGACGCAGACGCTGGACACACACTGAGACACTCCGTCAATTAATGACCCGAGGATCTGCATCTATCATCAAGCGTTTGGACTAATGACCGTTCAGACGAGAGCTAACATCATACTGACAGAACTGAAAACAACTGTGACGAGAGCGAAAGTCTTCATATCCACTAACAACACTAAACCTCAGCCAATGAGAGGTCATGTGACCCACCAGAGGTCATGTGACCGATGAGAAGCTCACGAGTCAAACGGAGGATGATTCACACCTCCTGAAGTATTGAAATATTTCATGAAATGTTTGGTGTGATTTGATGATAGTTTCAGAGCAGTAGATCTTGTGTCAGGTCATTCTCTCGTTTCATTAGCTGCTTATAAAGTGACAATTTTCACTCCGAGATCAATTAATTAGAGTTAGAGAGATTTCATCACGCCCACCATCAGCAGAACTAATGACAGTGAAATATAATCAATTTAGAGATGCCTTTCTGCTGGAGTTTCATTTATAAAAAAACTAGTGTTTTTCATGCACAAGCTGTGAACTATATTTAAATGCATTTCATTGCAACACATTTTGCTGTAAAACATGCTTTTGCACATATGATTTGTTTTTCTTTCCTGAAGGACATGAAAAAAGGCAAGACAGCACAGGTAAATGGAATAAAACATTAACTATTATTATCAGATGTCATGATGATAATGTTATAATACTTTATTGTCAGAACATGTCTGAAATTTTTCATGCATCACAGTATTTTCCATGTTTGCAACAATCATCTCTTACACAACATCATGTCATCATACTTCCCCAGCTGATTGATTACATTAAGAATTGCAAACATTTTAGTACAAGTTTTCTGAAATATTATATTTAAATATGCAAATGACATTCCCAGAACAGAAATCTGAACGTCGGATAAAGTCAAGTTCATAATCCTTGTTTGATTTTGTCGAAAGGAAATTTTGGATTTCTCCTTTTATCACTGCATAAATCAGAGAACACTCTCAGCAGACATGAAAAATACATGTTTGGCGAATGATATTTGAACAACCCTTGAGAATATAAATATGAATAAATCTGTAAAGCTTTCTGACGTTCAGACACAATGCAATAAAATAAACACAAAACAGACCTCAAAACTGACAGTGCATGAAAAAGCAACAGTTCCGCCTGCCGTGATCACAGTTAATTACTTTCATCGATTGACAGCCTTGATTTTTTTAAGGTGTAATTTGTGGGTTTGTAAGTTTTACAGCTTTTGCAGAACAAACTCTAAATCTCCCGATCTGCGGTGTGCAGAACCTCTGATGGACCTGACAGGATACAATCTGTGATTGTCTGTTCTAGAAACTCTCCGTCTAACAGCTGAAGTCGGATTCAGCCGTGAATAACCTGTCATTATCCGAACCCAGACCTCCATATTTCTGAAAACAAAATGGCTAGCGTGAACCTCTACATCCGTGAGATTCATCCTCTGGCTTTGTGTTTGGTAACGGCACTCTTTTAAAGCAGGATTTATCTTCCCAGCCACTGGAAAACTTATGGGGTTGATCCTGAATCATGGATCAGTGACCCTGAAGCTCATATCCAGGGCTTAATGCCGATGTGACGGGCCTGCATTCGCTGCCGGGCTTATCGGCACGCAGGGCGGCTCTGAAGTGTGTGTTTGTGAGGTGATTTGACCCCGCAAATCCGCCCGGCTCGGGCCCGATTCATTAAGGTATTGTTGAGGTTAAAGTCTCTGAAATGAATTTTCTGAGAGCAGCGGGAAATAAAGGCCAGAGGAAGAATTGGAAGTGAGCTCAGAGCGAAGCGCCTTGATGACAAATAAAGAAAGCGGCGTTTCCAATAACCTCACGTCTAATAGCTGCCGCTGACACTGATTCAGGTTCATCCGGTCACAGTAAATCGCTGAATTAACCCGAACCTCCAGCACCACCCGTGACTCCGGCGTCAAATGAAACGCCCTCCAACCACAACCATCCTCGTTATTTCGCACGCTTACGATGATGGATTTACTAGTCGTGTCCAGCAGCCAAATAATTAAAGACAGAGCTGAACGTTTCTCCTCCTCCAGGCATCCGCGGCGCGATTACTTCTGCAGAGTGAAATTACGCTCCGCGTTCAGTGTTATATTACATGAATCACAATTAGATCTGAACGAGCAGCATGGCTTCATTCTGGTACTGTAACGAATGACAGATTGTAAAAACAAGCAGGAAGGCAGTAAAGCAAAAGCACACAGTTATCAACGACACGAAACTGGTTGTAATGATATAGCTGCAGAATGACAGCAGAACAATGTTTTTTGATCAGTATTGAATAACTGAATCAGTATCAGTAACTGAATCAACACTGATCTGAATAATGACACATTTGTCTTTTTAGAGCTTGTTTGCATCATTGATTCTGTAATTTTCCTGTTTGTCACTGTGAAGCTGCTTTGAAACAATCTGTATTGTATAAAGCGCTGTAGAAATAAAGCTGACTTGATGAAAATGTGTTAGAGGGTTTGAGTGACAGAACCTA
>JAOTNS010003577.1:702500-742500 GCA_028476615.1 Culter alburnus
GTCTGTTTGCGTTTCTGTCTGTCGTCTGTCTGTCTGCCGTCTGTCTCTGTCCGTCTTCTGTCTGCCCGTCTGTCTGTCTGTCCGTCTGTCTGTCTGTCTGCCTGCTGTCTGTCGTCCGTCTCCCGTCTGTCTGTTTGCCCGTCTGCCCGTGCCCGTCTGTCTGTCTGTCTGTCTGTCTGCTGTCTGTCTGTCCGTCCGTCTGTCGTCTGTCTGTTCGTCTGTCTGTCTGTTCGTCCGTCCGTCTGTCTGCTCATCTGTCTGTCTCTGTCTGCCCGTCTGTCCGTCTGCCAATCTATCTATCTATATCTATCTATCTATCTATCTATCTATCTATCTATCTATCTATCTATCGTCTGCCTGTCCATTTGTCTGTCTATCTGTCTGCCCGTCTGTCTGTCTGTATGTCGTCTGTCTGTCTCATGGTGAGCAATTGAGATGCAGTTAAACAAAAAACAAATATACAAAAACAAAGAAATAAGAACAGACCTTAGAGGAGAAAGAACAACTCATAGAAGTGCTGTTTTACTTTTATTTTAGTTTTATTAATATTTTGAATTATGCTTTTATTTCTTCAGCATAAATTTATTTCAGTTTATTGCCAAGGCAACTTTTCTAATTTTCGTTTAGTATAAGTTTTTTAACTAATATTTATATTTTACTTTATTTCATTTAACATAAATGTTTTCAATGGCTTTAGTTTGAGTTAAAAATAATAACCTTAACTCATAGCACAGGCAGTATGTATATTTATGTAAATATCTGTCCTAACCATTAGTGTAGGAACCATAACAACGACATACACAACACAAACAAACAATCTATGAATATTTCTTTTATCTTGCAGTTTTATCAGAATAGACTGGAGACTCACAAGTATTTTAGACTGATTTACAACTTCATTAGATTGAGAAACACTCAGCTAATTACTCCAGCAAAATAACCTTCATCTGCTCCAGCTGTAACTTCAGCAACAGCACAAAAGCCGTTAAACGCGGCCGCGGCCCGCATGGTCCGAGCTCTTTCATCTTTAACCCTGCTGCCTTTGTCCTGCTGTCGCTGCATTGAGACAGAGGGACTCCTGGGAATCCCAGGCTCTCAGCGTGGCGGCTCTCTAATGACCCCGTGCAGAGAGCAGAGAGATGCCCGCCGTGCGCCATCACACCCTCTGTGTTCGGAGAATCAGCAGGGCCAATTACCAGGGGCAAATTAGTCAGAAATACAGCCAGAGGGGAAGAGGTCTGAGTAAATGAAGAAGAGCTGACGGCCTGTGGAGCGAAGCGTCTGCTCAGGTGGAGCTGCTCACACGTCAACCACTGCATGCATCATTTACTCACCAGACTCAGCTGCTGCTTTAGTTACTCTACTTCATTTTTTTATTTTCAGCTGTTAATATCACTCTCAGGTCTGCCCTGCACTCTTCTGTTATTTTATTTTATTTCATTTTCTACAACAGTGTGTGTTTTAGTGTGGGATTCCACAGCGACTCTTTCTTAAAGTCCTTCATAGTTACACCAGTAGGTGACGACAGGTGACCATATTATAAGTGAATTTGAATCATTCATTCAAGCGGTTCATTCAAAAACACTGATTCAATGAGGAACGAAATGAGTATGAGTGAGTTGCTGAATCATTCATTCAACAGATTCATTCAAAAACACTGATTCATTCAAGAACAGAACAAGTTACTTTCTTTATGAGTGAGTCACTGAATCATTCATTCAACAGATTCATTCAAAAACATTAAGAACAGAACAAGTTGCTTTCTTTATGAGTGAGTCACTGAATCATTCATTCAACAGATTCATTCAAAAACATTGATTCATTCAAGAACAGAACAAGTTACTTTCTTTATGAGTGAGTCACTGAATCATTCATTCTCTTGATTCATTCAAAAACATTGATTCATTCAAGAACAGGACATTACTTTCCTAATGAGTGAGTCACTGAATCATTCATTCTCTTGATTCATTCAAAAACATTAAGAACAGAACAAGTTGCTTTGCTTATGAATGAGTCACTGAATCATTAATTGACCCGATTCGATCAAAAACATTATTTCATTCAAGAACAGAACAAGTTACTTTCCTTATGAGTGAGTCACTGAATCACTCATTCTCTTGATTCATTCAAAAACATTAAGAACAGAACAAGTTGCTTTGCTTATGAATGAGTCACTGAATCATTAATTCACCCGATTCGATCAAAAACATTATTTCATTCAAGAACAGAACAAGTTACTTTCCTTATGAGTGAGTCACTGAATCATTAATTCTCC
Source organism: Culter alburnus (assembly GCA_028476615.1). Taxonomy (NCBI): domain Eukaryota; kingdom Metazoa; phylum Chordata; class Actinopteri; order Cypriniformes; family Xenocyprididae; genus Culter; species Culter alburnus. The sequence continues at coordinate 704,776 of JAOTNS010003577.1, forward strand.
TGATTCGTTCCAAGTGTTCATGCACTTTTACAGCTCTGTGTACCTGTTCATATATCTACACGTGTGTATGTTCATATGTGTGTGTAAAACACATGACAAAACCTGCCCAAAATGCCTCTCAAAGCAACCCTCGTTGAGATGGTTGAGATCTCTCATCTCCAGCAGCAGTGCTGATTAAGGAACAGAGCAGTGACGGTTCATTAGTGAAACTTACATTTAGTACATCATGAACTGAATGCAAATTGGGTGAAATGCCCTTGCAGACACTGAAGAGACAAACGGCATCATCAGAACGATGTTCAATGGAGTGTTTGTGAAACAAATTGAATCTCTACAGTTGTAGCATCTTGGCAAAAAATCATCATCCAGCATAACGTGAGCTGCATGATAATAACAGCGAGAGCGTTTCCTCTCGGATCCGCGTGTTACGGATGCGCACAGGATCTCAGAAGCATCACTTCGAGGCTGAACGGTGCGACGCTGGGCCACAAACGACTCTGCATGCATTTGGATCCAATTTCTGCCAGCGTTCTGCCTGGTTTAGCGATTCTTTCATTGATATTATACTTGTCAACACGCGACGAGAGAGGCGGTTTTTCTTGCGTACGCGGAGCGTGACTGAATTTGAGAGTGTTAAGCTCTCGCTGTGGTAAAATTAACCCATCGTATCTTAATCAGCACGAGAGGACGAGACGGGTTTGCTCACGGTGGAGAGAAGACATTCTGCTGAACATCTCAGTTGTGTCCACAGAAGACACAAGAGCCTTTAATGCAGATGGGTCATGGAGAGAAACACACACTCACAGGCTCATAAAGGCACTTCACAGTCAGACACACTCATGACAATTAAAACACACACACACACACAGCTGAGGGCGGGCCAGCCGTGGACAGATGGGTCTGATTGTGATGGAAATGAAGAGTGACCCTTTGAACACGCGGCTCTTTTGAGGACGAGATGTCATCAGCCCGTCTTTTATTTCACGCAGGATCTGCTCGTCGTTCTCTCACACACACTGGGTTAGTGTGATGCGGCTCATGCAGAATCTCGGTTAATCTGTCGTCAGATAACATCAGATTATGTTGTAGAATGAGAATTGAGCTTGTAGAGTCACAGATATGATAAACACTGGAAATGGAGACAGCAGAATACAGTGACGAGCGGTTTCACCAGACATCTGCATCTCAAACTCAATCCACATATATTCCTCATCCTCTTCAATCATAAGCAGAAAGAATGAGTTTGAGTTTAACAAATCCTTCAAGAGCACGTCCTGTAATTCATCCCCATATCAAGCTCATTTTCTTCTTCTTTATAAAGTCTACATTTTAAAGACTCTCGTTCATCTCTCAGTGCTAAACTAATTAATGTTCATGATCATGATCCAAACTCTGTGAATGTATTTCCAAATAAATGCTTTCAATCTTACACCTCAGTGGCTGAATATGAATGTTTTTTATTATGAAAACAGATTAATTGCATGTGCAAGTTGGTTATTCTTCATTAAATATTCATTATTTGCATTAAACTGTGTGGATGCATTCAAGAGACATTTCTTTAGTCTTATCATCAGACTCCAGCATTGACTGAATTAGTCATTAGTAAAGTTACATGTCATGATTATTAAACGCTCCAGCACAAACACAATGAAACCGGAGACAGCCATACTTCACTCTCTATTTACTGCATTTACTCTACAAACGTGATGAAAGAGGGAGTTTTGTGTTTCCTAAAAACACACCATCTGTATTATTGAAGCTGTAGCTCAGTTTATGGAAAAATGATTCCCAGCTAACAGAGAACGTTCTCGCAACGTTCAGGCAACGTTCTCTCAAATTCTGAACAAACCCTTCAGAAAGAGACGTCACCCGCTCTGGAGTGTGTCATCTGTGTGTGTGTGTATGTTAATATCCATCGATTTCCGTCTGTGTTTGTGCTGGTTTTCTGCTGCCAGTGAAAATAAGAGAGACGAACGTAAGCGCACATCCATCTGTTTGTCTTATTCTGATGTCTTGGCATATCGTGTGAACGCACACACTCTCAGAATGACAAACAGAATCACACACATCAGCGTGACGCCCGTCCTTTACGCAGGGACGAGCTCTTAACAGATGCGTATCGGACAAACAGATTTCCTTTCGTCACGCTGTTCCCCGGCAGAGAAACACAAACCAAAACTCTGAGTGAATGTAGATGGAGTCATTAGAGCGGCTTGATGAGATCTTCAGACGTTCAGATGATTTAAGAGCATCTCTCAGTTAAACTGAAGACAATAGAGACAATCATTCATGTTAAATATTACAAAGTAAAGCTGTGCTGAATCTGAGGTTTGTAATCCATCAGAGTGAAAACGAGACTTTTACACACTTTTCTGATGCATGAGCGAGTGTGTGTGTGTGTGTGTGTGTGTGTGTGTGTGTGTGTGTGTGTGTGAAAGTAAAGGGGCGACGCTCCTGTTAGATTGGATTAATTCACTAATTAAGGCTTTAATTAAGAGGGCTTTTCCTCAAGCTTTTAGAGAAATGTATTTTCTCCACCAGCTGACGTGAACGAGGACGAGCGTTCTCTTACCACTGGCAAACATTAATCACAGTCAAGACATCCGTCTTTTACATGTGATGAGTTATTCATCGAGTCACTCGACCAAAACACACGAGATCTGACAACGCAGAGAGAAAACACATTTCATCACACACACACACACACACGCAAAGTGTATCATGACAGCAGTGTGAATCTGTGAAAGACTCATGTGTGTTTAAACACAATTGTTTCACAGTTTACATCACAATAAAGGGGTCAGACTGTTTCATTTTCAGTTTCAGATGATCATTTACTCTCTCTCATGTCGTTCAAACCTGTACAGCTTTCACAAAACAAGATATTCTGAAGAACACTGGGAAGCAAACAACATTGAACAAGAACATTAGCAGATATATGTTCTTGTTTTAAGCACAAACTCACTTCATTTTGATCAGTTTCTCAGAAAAAAAACCCTTAATATCTTCAGTCATTTTGCTTCTCCAGTAAATGTATCTTGATTTAAAGGATTAGTTCAGTTCAGAATTAAATTTCCTGATAATTTACTCTCCTCCATGTCATGCAAGATGTTCATGTCTTTCTTTCTTCAGTGGAAAAGAAATGAAGGTTTTTGAGGAAATCATTCCAGGATTTTTCTCCATATAGTGGACTTCACTGGGGTTCAACGGGTTGAAGGTCCAAATGTCAGTTTCAGTGCAGCTTCAAAGAGCTCTACATGATCCCAGACGAGGAATAAGAGTCTTATCTAGAGAAACCATCGGACATTTTCTAAGAAATAAACATTATATACTTTTTAACCACAAATGCTCTGTGATGCTCCACGCATGACGTAATCATGTTGGAAAGGTCACGCGTGACGTAGGAGGAAGTAGGCTCCAAACTGGATTGGAGGTCAATTTTCCCCAACAATCCTCCAGGGGAAACTATATGGAGAAAAATCCTGGAATGTTTTCCAACTTAATTTCTTTTCCACTGAAGAAAGAAAGACATGAACATCTTGGATGACATGGAGGAGAGTAAATTATCAGGAAATTTCAAATATGTAGTGAACTAATCCTTTACGATGTGTTTAGATATTTGTGCTGCATTGACTTTCATAAAAGAAAGAAAGTCGTAGAGGTTTGAAACGAGATGTAAATGATAACAGAATGATTATTTTTGGGTGGACTGACTGTCTCTCTAACTCAAACACTGAGGGTGTGATTGTGAACAGACGGCCAAAAATAAGACTATATTTGTGTCCCAAACGTGTTTTATAAGCTTACTTTGTCATCAGTGTCAGAAAGTGATAGTCTAATTAAATCTGATCATTGAGTATATGAAGTGTCCACACTTCATTTTTTTAGTTAATTAAGTGCATCATCCAGTGCAATATTTAGTGTGAACTCATTATTTGCATGATTTATTCTACAAAAGGTAAAGAAGAGTGCGTTGGGATGTTATACTGTTTGTGCTGATTGAACCGTCTACAGAGATTTGACGGGCTTCGTGTGAGACGCAGAGTTTGTTCTTCCTCTGTCATTTCCGTCATTGTTCCTGAGCGATGTAATGTGCTCTCAGGATGGGTTTACTACGGTACACAAACAAATAAGTAGGCCTGATCCCGACAGACATGTAGCTGAGATGAAACTATATTCTTACCTTGTAGTCCAAAATTAAAAACTGACTTTATTCTAATCAAACATCAGCTAAAGAGCATATCCGTCACATCTCTAATGATGTACACCTGAACAGAGTCCTGTAACAGCATCTCAGTGATACTAAAACAACACTGAGATGGACATAATAATCTCAATCTCATATAGACACTTATAATGGGAAACACTTGAAGTATTCATGTCCAGAAAGCTTGTTCCGTTCTCTCAGGCTGGTGTGCAGATTTATCAGTATTTGATCTCACTAGAGGCGATTTCAGCAGAGGACGATGGGCGTAACGCTCTCGAGCGCCGCTCTCTCTGAAATCACCAACAATCTCAAACTAATGAGATTCTCAGCTCTTCGATTAACCTTCAGCCTCGGTCAGACTCAGAACTTCACACAAACTCTCGTCTCCACAAAAGCACAAAGCGTCCTCCGTCGCTCTCAATTAGCCGGCTCGCTCCTCAGCGCGTCACTGATGTAAAGCAGCGCGGCCGGCGGTCACGTCAGAGATGATGCGCTCGTGAGTTTAGCGAGAGCCTCCGGTGTGTTCTGACAAACGTCAAACCGTGTTAGAGGCGGACGGAGCGGAGACCGCGTCACTCACGCCGATTCTCGCTCCGCTCTTTCATAACGAGCCACTGGAGGCTGTGAGTTTTACCGCGGTTTAGGGCTGTTGTTGGACATGATGCAAGACAAAAACACTGTAATGCGCTTCCTCCAGCGGCTTATTAGTACCAGCGCTCATAACCAACAAACCTCCATTAAACTTCAGCATGCAACTCGTCCTGCGGCGCTTCGCGATGACGAAACTCTTCAGTGCCACTATAAATAGCCTTAAAAAATAACATTCACAGCCAAACACAGACACTTCCAAAATCATTATAAGCGTATGAAAGAGTCTCAGTTTGATGTCAAAAAACATCAGCAGAGGATATAACCCAGCAAACGGGAAACGTTCCAGTTTTTTAATTCGCTTTGATGCTGTTTTCACAAGTAAGCTGTATATTCTCAAAACTCTTAGTACAAAACTCCAGACTTGTAACACATCTAGTCATTCTTTCAAAACTTGATCTCATGTTTTCATTCTACACTGTTTCAAACACAAGATCATTGTGAAGTGTAATGAGATCATTTGGTTTAATCACCGAAACACAACAGTATGATCTTCTTTCAGTTTACTACTTTTAACAATCAGTTCATTCAAATAGCAAACACTGCAAGATATGTGTCAAATCGCCCTTGATGCTGAAATATTTACACAGGCTACAGATGCCACAAGAAAATACATCTAAATTACATAATTGAGACAAAATCCATAATGTTTGTAATAGTATTTATTCAGTGTGTTATCAAAAGGTGTGAAGTATGACACAGTCATGAGGTTTTGTGTAGAACAGAGTACAGTAAATGTTCTCACTGTACCATATGACTGATCTTTACAGATGAAGGATGAGTTACAATAATGTGGCAGTCTCTACCATGGTAATGCTTTTTACAGTTTACAGTATCACATGGCATACTATAATGTAAAACAATGCCATCCGTCTCCCTTCTTCTGATGCATCTCTGATCAATCTGATGTTATACAGACACTGACTGCTTCTTTTTCCTTGTACTCTGTCCTGCTCTGTGTTCACAAATTTCAAATTTCTCTGTATCTGTATCTCTCTCACACACACACACACACACACACACACACACACACACACAAACATGTTGGTATATGTGGTTTACGGGGACTCTCCATAGGCATAATTGTTTTTATACTGTACAAACTCTATATTCTATCCCCATACACTAACCCTACTCCTAATCATACCCATCACAGAAAACTTTCTGCATTTTTACATTTTATAAAAATATCATTTCATATGATTTATAAGCTGTTTTCCTCATGTGACAAAAAAAAATGTCCAAACAAGGTCTAAAATTACTGGTATTACCATCATTGTTGGGACATTTGGTTCACAATGCAGTGTTGCAGGACCACACACACACACACACACACACACACACTTTGAAAATTGTGATCATCTAAGATGAATTGCTTATAATTCATTACATTTGATTATCCATATTGGAAATTGCAAATAATTTCTATAGAAACCATGTCTATAGAATCAATATCTATAGAAATCTATAGGAGTACCAAATGATCCATTGATTAACCATTAAGTTCAGTTGGATTAAATAATAGACAAAACTGAAAGAAAAGAGATGCAAATCAAAAGTTTGATAGTAATAGCATTATATAAAGCAGTTACTGTAAATGAAACATTTATAAAGATGAAACACTTATTTTGTGTAGTGAAAAGGATACTTTGTGATTTTGTGTATTGTACTAAAACAATTGAAAATATGCTGAAATGTTTGAAAAAAGTGCACTTTTGATGCTCTGCTGTGAGATTAGTACTAAGAGTTTTGAAAATGTACACCTTACTTGTGAAAATAGTACCAAAGCGAATAAAAAAAACTAATAGAACATTTGTTCAAAGTCTTTAATAATGTTCTCAAAACATTAGCACAAAAACATTATACATTATATTATACATGGAATGTTTTTTTTTTTTCAGAAACGTTCATTTAAATGTTACTACTTGTTTCAGAACATTCAGAGAACATTCAAAAGTAACAATTCCATAATGATTAAACAGTTTTTGAACATTCAGAGAACATTCCGTAATAACGTTTTCATGAGAACGTTGGCAGAACATTCTTAGAACATGTTTTTGTTGATCCTGAAGCAGTGTTTAAGCCTCATGTGATTCTGGACACTGACTGTAAAGCACAGGCTCTTAGTGAAATTTATGAGCACTTATAAAGATTAGCGATGCACAAGAGCGTCCGGACCACGTGGAACGAGTCTCCAATCACGCAGGAGGAGGTTCTGGAAAAAAGCGTAATTATTCATTCGCAGCATGATTAACTGTTGAGCTGAAGAGCTCTTGAGATGAGATATGAAAATGACACGTGCAGCACGCCATCTTTGACTGACACTGGGACTTCAAGCCTCTGAGCTTAACAAACATTGAGTCGTTTTGCTTCTCAACTTAATGTATCTTGACATTATCTTTCAAGTTAGTTCCCGCTGATCTCTGATGATGAAGTCATCATGTGTTCAGTGATGCTGCTGTGATTGACAGCTGTCCGTCATCATGTGCTGCTGCAGATGCTGCATGTGATTCTGCAGCTTTCAAAGTCTCTGGATCAAAGAGAATTTCAGAGATTCAAAGACTCAAAGACTGTCCGAGCTCAAAGGATCGGCTGGAAATGTTTCTCTGTCAGTGGATATGTGATCCAGTTCTGACTGTTTAATAGTCATGTAATTGATCAATACTTAAAAAACCACCACAGCACTAATTGCACTTAATATTTACTTGTGTTACTCTCATTTACAGTGACTCTTTCTGCACGTTACAGTTTGAATCATTCAAGCGATTCATTCAACAGCACCGATTCCTTCAGGAACAAAAAAAATGACTCGCTGCATCCGAAATCGGAACTAGTAGTTCATCCAGGAACTTTCAACTCTGTGAATTCGGACATACTTCTTTTGTTGCATACTGTTTTTTGCTTACTATAGAGTATGGAAGCAGGTAAATTCGGACTGTCTTTGTGAATGAGCCATTTAATAATTCATTCAACAGATTCATTCAGACACACTGAATCATTCAGGAATGAAACAAGCATTGAATAAAAAGTTGATTAGTTCAAAAAACTGATTCATTCACCAGATTGGTTCAGAAACACTGAATCATTCAGGAATAAAACAAGTGACTTATTGAATCATAAATTGATTTGTTCAAAAACACTGATTCATTCAATACATTAGCTCAGAAACACTGAATCATTCAGGAATAAAACAAGCAACTTGCAAGTTATTGAATCATAAATCGATTCGTTCAAAAACCCTGATTATTCAATACGTTAGTTCAGAAACACTGACTCATTCAGGACTGAAACAAGCGACTCGTGAGTTATTGAATCTTTAATTGATTCATACAAAAACACTGATTCATTCAACAGATTCATTCAGAAATACTGAATCATTCAGGAATGAAACAAGCATTGAATAAAAAGTTGATTAGTTTAAAAAACTGATTCATTCACCAGATTGGTTCAGAAACACTGAATCATTCAGGAATGAAACAAGTGACTCGTGAGTTATTGAATCTTTAATTGATTCATTCAAAAATACTGATTCATTCACCAGATTGGTTCAGAAACACTGAATCATTCAGGAATAAAACAAGTGACTTACGAGCTATTGAATCATAAATTGATTCGTTCAAAAACACTGATTCATTCAATACATTAGCTCAGAAACACTGAATCATTCAGGAATAAACAAGCAACTTGCACATAATAAAACCCTGATTATTCAATACGTTAGTTCAGAAACACTGACTCATTCAGGACTGAAACAAGCGACTCAGTTATGAATCTCTAATTCGATTCATTCAATTCATTCAGACACACTGAATCATTCTGGAATGAAACAAGCATTGAATAAAAAGTTGATTAGTTCAAAAAACTGATTCATTCACCAGATTGGTTCAGAAACACTGAATCATTCAGGAATAAAACAAGTGACTTACGAGCTATTGAATCATAAATTGATTCGTTCAAAAACTGATTCATTCAATACATTAGCTCAGAAACACTGAATCATTCAGGAACGAAACTCCACTGCAGTGTTTCATTTGCTACAATTTCCGTTGGCAGAGTGAAAACAAAGTAAATGTCAATACTTTGTCTGAAAAGTTAGTCAATATTATCTTGTTATTGAACTGTTGTATTAAAGCTGCCTCTTTGTTACTCCTTTAACTCAATCAATGTCATTATGTGACCTATATTTCTAATTTGACAGACGACACGTTCATAAACACACTCATAAATCTGCTTTACAAAGAGCTGAATTTACAGATCATTCTCAAAGCCAGAAACAAAATGAGAGAAATGAAATGCAAATGTTCTGATATTTCCTATAAAAATAAGATTGAAAACATTTCTCAACTTTGAAAACATCTATTACAGAAAAAAACATTCCACACAAACAAAACAATCTTCTATGAAAAACAAATAAATAGATGTAGAAATTGCAGTAATTCAGTCCTGAAGCAGAGGCGTGTGTTCACTACACATCTCTCCTGAGAATACAGAACACTCTCGGCTCGATATATTCAGCGTGTTCACGTTTCCAGAGCCGTACGGTTGTGTTCTCACTGCGAGAAGAAGTAGGCGGTGAAACAGAAACTGTCTGAACATAAACACACAAACTCACACTGAACCCAAGAAACGCCAATGAAACTCAAAGCGCTGCTTGTTTTAATTAGGACTGAACTAATGAGCGCGCCGGTTCTGCGGTGTGTTAGAGATTCCTCACGGACTGACGGAGGTTTAAGAGAAGCGGCGCAGTTACGTGCAAGACCTGAACACGGATCGATCCGGAGCAATAGTGTTGGAACTGGATACAAAGAGAGTAAAAGAGATTGAGATGAATAAAGTCAAAGAATGACAGAGAACTGAAGACACACACACACACCTGCAGCAGAACTGAGCTGATGAGATCCTACAGACGAACACGTCACACACTCCTCTTCATGAACATCTGCATCAACACTCGACGAACACTGAGAGAGTTTCACTGGTAATCTGCAATATTTCTGCTTCCCCAAAGAACCTTTCAGAACCTTTTCCCTCTATAAAGAAGATTCAGTGCGATGGAAAGATTCCACTGACGCCAATAAAGAAGCTTTATTTGTGTGTGTGTGTGTGTGTAGTGAAGCTCGACTCAGCAGTAATGAACATCTGACCTCAACACACCGCTGACGGCTCATTAAGAGAGAAGCTCACGTGATTCAGTTTAAAGATTCAGATTCATACGGCACCTGCGAGTCTCCAGAGTGCTGACAGACACAGAAACACATCTGCTTCCAATTGAGATGTTTTGAGAAAATTAACACTCAGTGTTTAAAACATAATTGTGAATTTACATGAAAACAGCAGGTGCGACTCTCTCCAGGACAGAGAGACGGTCTGTACGGCATCTGTCCATCTGTGACCTGACCTGCTGTCATTCCACTATAGCTTTATCCTATGAAACGTACAATCACTGCAATGAGGATTTTCTAAATGCGAATACAACATACTTTCAGATTAGAGATCACAGCAAAACAAACAAACAAATGCTGAGGAGAAACAGAAACAGATATTCACATGAAGCACTGCAGACGCTCTCAATCTGAATGATTCTGCTCATTCAACTGGACACCAGTGAAGACGAAAACTGTGGTGAAATCATGTCATCTAACCCTAAATGAAGCCAAATTAGTGAACAGTATTGATCACAAAAGATCAGTCTATTCATTGAACCTTCGTAACATTCAGATTCTAGAGCAGATCTGCTGTACACGCTTCCCACACGTTTAGAGTCAAATAAATACTAAGATTACACTCACAAAAATCAGTTTATATGTGATTAGATCTGCATAAATGACTGGAAATGTTTTAATGACCTGATATCTGCATGCTTTCTGTGAAAGTGAAACATTATTTGAACGAACTACCAGCAAAATCATGTGTCGAGTGTTTTATGATAAATGTTAATCCGGTTAAATCAGAATGCAGGTTTCCCAGTGCTGATGGTTATTTATCCTTCTCTCTATTCTAGACTTCATTCCTCTGAACAATTCTGGAACTTTAACAACATAATATGTTCTAAAAACGTTCTGCTAACGTTCCCTTTAGGTTATGAAAACGTTATTTCTGAATGTTCTCTGAAAACGTCCAGCTTTTTAAATGTTTCAAACATGTTTTTTCTTGAACGTTAATTTTACATTTTGCAAATATCATATGTTGGGTTAAAAATGGGCAAACCCAGTGATTGGGTTAAATGTTTGACCCAACCTGCTGGGTAGTTTTATTTAACTCAACTATTGTTTAAAAATGACTGTATTTCTTGATTACAATGAACCCAAAGTATGTTGGAAATTAACATTCATTAATATGTTTAATAAATGAACATTTATTAATAAGATCAATGAATAATAATTAAACAAAAAATATTTATTAAACATCTTATTAATAAATGTTCACCTTTTAAATATTATTGTCGCCTCTAGTAATTATGTGTCTGATTTTTAATTTCCAACATATTTTGGGTTCATTTTAATCCAGACATACAGTCATTTTTAAACAATAATTGAGTTAAATAAAACCGCCCAGCAGGTTGGGTCAAACATTTAACCCAGTCACTGGGTTTGTCCATTTTCAACCCAATTTGGGTTGTTTTTAGAGTGTTCTATGTTAGACGAACATCCAACTAAAACTTTTAAGAAACACTCCATGAATATAATGTTTTTGTGCTAACGTTTTAAGAACATTGAACGAACGTTCTGTTAACGTTACTGGAAGAACGTTTGTTCATAACTTTGAGAGAACCTTGCCAGAACGTTCCCTGTTCCTGTCACCTGAAGATGAGTAAAAGCGTCTGTTAAATAAACATCAAATGTTGAATGAATCAATGTAAAAGTGCTTGATCTCGTTTATCTACTACAGCAGATGCAAATCTGTGCATGAACGGAGGAAAACAGCGAGTGCTCGTGAAGCCCGTGGAGGACCGCGGTGAAACACTGCTCCTCTGCTGGCGTCATCAGTAAATACAGTCAGAGACTCGAGCAGAAGGGCTTCAGACAGCAGGTGCGGTGGCGCAGGGGTTCGACCCTCCTTTTTTACACCGTATGCAGCCTCACAGTTTGTTTTCTGAATGAATACACAATATACAATAAATATAATCCTACATTTAACCCCCGCGCGCGGTGCAGTGACGCATTGATCAGGCGCGCGTCACGGATCAATAACCGCATCAGTAGCACCTGCTGACACTCACAAGCATCCCATGATGATGATGATGATGATGATGAAGAGCTGTTACCGCTATATACAGTATGCATAAACTCATCTGACATCGAGAAAAACGAGATGCTGCTCTTTAAACTTTATTAAACACTAAAAACAGAAATGCAACAAGATGCTCAGAACGTGTGTGTGTGTGTGTGTGTGTGTGTGTGTGTGTGAGCATCTCCATCAAGCAGCAAACACACACTAAACCCATTCAAACCCCAACAGCAGCACATTCACATGTACAGAACGAGACCCTGAGGAAAATCACACTGACTGACGCGTAAATGCACAAAACCAGCTGATCGATTCACATTCAGACAACTAGAGGAAAATGCAACTTATTCATCCATAAAGTCAGTGAAAGCAGCTGTAGAGCAGTAAAGCAGCACTGACCGTGTGTTCTGGAGACACAGGTGAGAACATGCAGCCCGATGAGGAGTGCGTAAAGTCTGTTCGGGTGAGTATCTCCAGTGACGCAGCCCATGATCATCAGCATCACCGCAAAATCCGCTATTAATCAAGCAATCAATCAATCCGCACAATTCAGGATCATCCGCTCCCGTGAATGGAAAAGATCACCGGAACACTGCGCGCGCGTTACCGATTAAACAGCGCGATTCTCCATCCTCGATCCCGGTCGTGACGCGCAGCGCAGCGGCTGTTCCTCTGACTGACTGACGCGCCGCTCGCTCACTGTGCGCGATGAGTTTGGCGATGTGAATTCATTGATCTGAAGAGGGCGGGATGAAAACCCGGCGGAGAGTTCCGTCTCTGGAAGCGGATTCCCGGAGGCTGGACTGTGAACGAGGAGGAGAGCGCGCGCCTGCCATCTGCGCGCACAATGGAGACTCACACAGAGTGCACGCGTGCGTGTGTGTGTGTGTGTGTGTGTGCGTGCGTGCGTGCGTGCTTGTGTGTGTGCGGGAAACAATAGGACGAATGCGCTTTTACTTCTACATCTGAACACATTTTACCAGAGACCATCAGACAAAACAAAAAAGTGCCTGTAGTCTCAGCTAGAGAGGTTAGGGTTCCTGGAATGTTACTTTTTAGTTATGAAAAACACTATTTAAAAGTAACATTTAAAGATTCTATCTATCTATCTATCTATCTATCAACCAATTTAAGTGTTCATAATTACATGGGTTTGAATATGTATTAATTAAAGGGCTGATGAATTGAGAAATCAACTTTTCCTTGAGCTTTTGATATATAAGAGGTCATCATACTGTATAATATCCTGTAAGTTTCAGAACTGAAAACTTCCTTGTTAGTCCAATAAAAGCTTTTATTGACGGCAGACCCAGAGAACGACTGATCCTGTCATAGATAGGTGAAACTCCGCCTCCGCAGAAGAAATCAACGCCTACTTAATCATTGCAGCGTTAGCCCCGCCCACTGGTGTGTTAGTGAGATGAGGAGGAGAGAAGAGCGATACAGGACTAAAATAACATTACCTTTCAAAGGATCCTAATGCAGGAATATGGTTATATATTTTCAACAATGTGAATGTCTCAGTTGAGCTTTATTTATTTGTGTTCGGTTCATTTCACTGTGGATTCTTTGGTAAATCAATCGCATTTCGGTGCAAACAGACTTTTACGACAGTAATGAACAACATGTCAGTAACTGTGTTCATTCTAATGCCTGATCTGATATTAATGATTCATGTACAGTCAGATGATCTTTGTCTGTGTGTCAGTAAATCAAACCAGCGACTAAACGCTCAACTTCACCTTGTTTCTCTTAGTAGGATGAAAATAATCTGATTAAATTATATATAGAAGGCAATCAAAGAACGCTCCCTTTACAGTCACTGGAGCTGTCAATCAAACAGCGTGAGTTTATCAGTGGACTCGCACTAAAACTCCAGTTTTATTCAACAAATCTTAGTTACATCGTGTTTGCACTGTTAGTTATGATGAAAGCATTCGTTAGTGTGCAGAAACTGAGTTTCAATGACGAGATCACTGCTTTAATGATTTCAACAACATGTCTGTGATCGACTACAATGTTCATCACTGCAACCTTTCATGCCACGATCTCAATATAATGCCATAGATCTGAATATAATGAAGCACTTTTCACGATTAGTTAACCTTGAGAGCTGTAATAGTAAAAACATGCTAAAAGTTTTTGAGAGAGTAATACTTGGCTATTTCATATGTAAAGATGTCAGCCAATCACAGCAGTGGGCGTTTACACTGAAGTCACACAGAGACACGCCCCTTAAAACAGAGCGTTCAAATCAGAGGATAAAATCAGGGTAGGGAAATGCCTTTTATTTGTAAATTATGACAATTTTGGATGTAAAAAGCATACTAACATTATAAGTGCACCCCAGGAAACATTATAAAACAATAAAACAACGCAGTTCATGACCGCTTTAAAATAAATTACAGAACAGTGTCGAGGTATAGAGGTATAGAGTCAGAGAGAGTGTTTTGCACTGTTATTTATTCATTAACTACCAACAGAACACAAACACACACACACAGACATATATATATATATATATTCTACTAATTTGCATCTATGCATCAGGCGTATACCGTGGTAATACGGGTAAATTTCCCTCACTGTGACTCTGTGTTTACTGCTGACTCTGGTTCACTGCACTGGTTTATTTATGGAGTTTCTCTCATGTATTGACTAGCAGGATCTCAGTGTCTCCCATGTGCACCCAATTATACGAGTGTGTTTCCAGAGATCCCCAGACACACACACACACACACACACACACACTACAGTAAACAACTGAACACATCCTAATGATTTCCATGTGTGTGTTTCCATGTTTCTGTTGCAGATGGACGTCTCACATTTCACCTAAAGTGTGTCGAGATGTTAATGCATTGAGAATAAACAAGAATTAATTAACAATTTGTTTGAAAGATTCAACATGATGTTTATCTTAATTTTTCCTTCCAGTTCTAGATGATGAAGAACATCCTCATTTTTACTGTTGGGAATTCGGATTCATTTTATTAAATCGGTTTGTTTCAATGAACCAGATAAAAACGCACAGCCGCTCAAACGTGTTCCCAGAATTCCCTGTGCGCCAGTTTCATGTTTTGCAGTACCTGTTTATCAGGACTCACATTATAGATCGAGTCAAATGAGGTTTATTGTTCCAGCAACATAATTTAAAACACATTCCCATTATTAATGATAGAGTTAAAAAACAACTCAAAGTAATTCCTTCAACCACCATTTTGACATCTTTTCCTTAATTTAATCTCAATAGTGCTGTTGATTTGTCTGTAGCTGTTCTAGTTTCCAATTAGGCCAATTAATGGCGTGCAGAGACACGTCTAAACAAACACACGTGAGTTTTGATCCATCGCAGCACGACTCAGATGAACAGAAAAATAATAATAGAGTTTCAAACGAGATGGGGGGGGGTCTTAATGAGCTGTTTATCACATCATGAATGAACTCACCATTCAACAGTAAATTACACTGTAAACACACTTCAGATGGGCGGAGGAACTGAATCACACGTCTATGTGAACATATACATCAATGTGCTGATGTCACTTCCTGGAGGATGATGTCATGTTTATAGTTTCATACACTGTAAAAAAAAAAAAAAAAAGGATACTGCCTTAAAATTTTAAGTACAACCAACCTGGCTTTTTACGTCATTTCAACTTAAATTACATTAAACTGGAAAAAAAAAAATAGTCAGTTGCTTGATTTCTTAATAAAACTGGATATTAAACACTGAATTCAATCTGATTTTCTGCGATTGAGTCACATAAAGACTCTCCTGATGATGAAGCACAATAACAAAACCATCACGTGATCTTCATGAAGTTCTTCTGTCAATGGATTTAATTATGCAACTAATAAGGTTGTGACTAATCTGATTAATTTCTCACAGGAACTCTCTCAACTAGATTAGTTATTTCTTAACGTAATTAGCATTGCCGAGTGCAGATTTCATTCAAATGAAAAGAAAGAAGCACATGCGGCTAATCCCAGAACGGCTATTAACTCGGGATTGAAGAACAAGAGCCGGTGAGGAACAAAACCGGAGCGTCTGGAGGGGGAAGGGGGAGGATGACGGGACGGGGGGTTGATTCTGCTGCTGTACGTTTGATTTACAAGCTGCTGGGAACACCTGTGTCTCGTGGCCACGAATAATTACCTCACTTGCCACCGTTTTCTCCTAATAATGGCCACAATTTACTACGCCTCTTCTGTACTCGGACAGCTGGTGCTTTGAGGAACGAGGGGCTCCTCCACAATCCCACAGTGCTCCACGTAACCATGGCGACACTCCAAACAGAGCAGCGGAAGAGTCCTTCTGAGTGATGACCATCACAGACCAATATAAAGATCATTAACGCCTTGAAACAATAAGCAATGTTCAGATCAGATGTTAAACAGGCGGTTTAGAACCCTTTAAATCATAAACCACACAATAAAGCATCAGTAAACACAAATAACAACATTATTTCTGTTATTACATGTCATTTCTATTCAGTAATGGACTTCAATTTAAAAGTAATCTAGGGCTTGGGAAGGGCGTAAATGGATAAAAAAAGCTCATTTTAAGTACAAACCCGATTCCAAAAAAGTTGGGACATTGTACATATTGTGAATAAAAACAGAATGCAATGATGTGGAAGTTTCATATTTCAATATTTTATTCAGAAAACAACATAGATGACATATCAAATGTTTAAACTGAGAAAATGTATCATTTTAAGGTAAAAATAAGTTGATTTTAAATTTCATGGCATCAACACATCTCAAAAAAGTTGGGACAAGGCCATGTTTACCACTGTGTGGCATCCCCTCTTCTTTTATAACAGTCTGCAAACGTCTGGGGACTGAGGAGACAAGTTGCTCAAGTTTAGGAATAGGAATGTTGTCCCATTCTTGTCTAATACAGGCTTCTAGTTGCTCAACTGTCTTAGGTCTTCTTTGTCGCATCTTCCTCTTTATGATGCGCCAAATGTTTTCTATGGGTGAAAGATCTGGACTGCAGGCTGGCCATTTCAGTACCCGGATCCTTCTTCTACGCAGCCATGATGTTGTAATTGATGCAGTATGTGGTCTGGCATTGTCATGTTGGAAAATGCAAGGTCTTTCCTGAAAGAGACGATGTCTGGATGGGAGCATATGTTGTTCTAGAACTTGGATATACCTTTCAGCATTGATGGTGCCTTTCCAGATGTGTAAGCTGCCCATGCCACACGCACTCATGCAACCCCATACCATCAGAGATGCAGGCTTCTGAACTGAGCGCTGATAACAACTTGGGTTGTCCTTGTCCTCTTAGTCCGGATGACATGGCGTCCCAGTTTTCCAAAAAGAACTTAAAATTTTGATTCGTCTGACCACAGAACAGTTTTCCACTTTGCCACAGTCCATTTTAAATGAGCCTTGGCCCAGAGAAAACGCCTGCGCTTGGATCATGATTAGATATGGCTTCTTTTTGACCTACAAACAGCGAATGGCACGGTGGATTGTGTTCACCGACAATGTTTTCTGGAAGTATTCCTGAGCCCATGTTGTGATTTCCATTACAGTAGCATTCCTGTATGTGATGCAGTGCCGTCTAAGGGCCCGAAGATCACGGGCATCCAGTATGGTTTTCCGGCCTTGACCCTTACGCACAGAGATTGTTCCAGATTCTCTGAATCTTTGGATGATATTATGCACTGTAGATGATGATAACTTCAAACTCTTTGCAATTTTTCTCTGAGAAACTCTTTTCTGATATTGCTCCACTATTTTTGGCTGCAGCATTGGGGGAATTGGTGATCCTCTGCCCATCTTGACTTCTGAGAGACACTGCCACTCTGAGAGGCTCTTTTTATACCCAATCATGTTGCCAATTGACCTAATAAGTTGCAAATTGGTCCTCCAGCTGTTCCTTATATGTACATTTAACTTTTCCGGCCTCTTATTGCTACCTGTCCCAACTTTTTTGGAATGTGTAGCTCTCATGAAATCCAAAATGAGCCAATATTTGGCACGACATTTCAAAATGTCTCACTTTCAACATTTGATATGTTATCTATATTCTATTGTGAATAAAATATAAGTTTATGAGATTTGTAAATTATTGCATTCCTTTTTTATTCACAATTTGTACAGTCTTCCAACATTTTTGGAATCGGGTTTGTAATTTTTAACTCAGCAATACAGAACATACTGACTGACACTGCTGATGTTGACTGGAGGTGATGTGCTGTTGCCATTAATGGAGTAAACACATTGGCTCTTTTCCTGTGAACGGTGTAAAGTTACTCACAGAGGTGATTATAATTAAAGAGTATCTTTATCAGCTGCTAATGGCTTTTTTAATCTCCCGTCTCTCTAACATGTGTTTAGTGCTGCTGACTGTCATGAATACCCGTGGTGCATTTAAACATCGGCGCTCATAACACTGACTGCTCTGTCAGACTGAACGGCATCATGGGATTGACCGTACGCCTCGATCCTCTTGCAGGAACTGAGCGACCTTCGACCCCAAACTGCCTGATGGGAAATCTACAGCACTGGATGGTTGATGAGGTTTTAACCATGAAAATATGTCAGTTAATGTTTATTATTATTATTATTATTATAATTATACACACCACAACAGAAAGATACTCCATTATATTCAATAGAATATCCAGTAGACTATATGATATATTACACTACCAGCAGGGCTTGACATTATATTTCAGCAGTGGCATGTAGCACAGTCACTCCTAACCACTTTGGTGGGTTGAATTTTATATATAATACACATATATAATATAATATACATTTTTCAATTGTAGTCTTTTAAAAAGGCATCTGAAGTAATAAACTAAGTGCAATGTATTGTCAAAAATATACATATTGTGACGGGTCTTATGCTCTTCCTGCCATGGTGTTTTGCTTTGGCTCTTGTTTATTTTGATCTTGTTATTAGTTTAAATATTGTTCTGTCTGATACTTTGACATCATGTGTTTGAGAGAAATTGTGGTTGACTGTGTTGATTTCTTATTTTTTATATTTTTTTACTTATGTTAATAAATATTTTTGGTTGCAACCTTACCAACCTTACTATGTCCACCATTGTCCTCTATGAAGCATTTCAGATATTTCAGTATCCCGGACGAGCCCCCACATTTGTCACAATCAGCTCAAAGCCGTGACAAATATGGGGGCTCGTCCGGGATACTGAAATATCTGAAACACTTCCAATACTCATTTTTCTACAGAATAGTCACACGATACCAGCTGTTCTTTCTCTCTCTCATCTCTCCGACAATGAGTCGACACACAAACCCGTCTCGCTTCATTTGCTCCGGATTAATATTGTTGGTGTTAAAGGGCTTGAATTTCGGTGTGGGATTACGCATATTATGCATACTTTTACTCATTCATGCAGATTTTGTTCTCACACCCAAAATGTGCCACATAAAGCCACTCAGTACTAAGAGTTCTTTTCCATTGCTTATTGTGCTTAAACTGTCAAATACACATAAAATCATGTCAAAATGTCGGTCTTGGCAAGTATTCACGTAAACACAGTCAGTGAACATAAACAGTTGAGAAAGAAAATGCATATTTAACAGTATAATGGATCCATGTGTCAGGTCTTAAAGTGACAGCAGCCTAATATATCTGCTGACAAATTATGAGATAATATTAAAAATATCTATATGGCAGTTTTTCTCCATGGTATCGGTCAAAATTGTTGCCAGTGAAAATGCTGAGTGGCTAGTAACTTTGGAAAACCACTAGCCACAGTGACTGGAGAGCAGAAAAGTTCATGTCAAACCCTGACTAGCAGTACTGTAACTATTTCTGACTGTATTTATCCCAACTGGAATATATGACAGATTTGTCTGTTCAGCATTTCAAACAGCTACTAGGATCAGATTGAATCTCAGACAGTGATTACATACTAATTCATGACAGGCGCTGCGTTTCTCTACTCTGAGTTCAGATTTGAACATGGACAGGAATATAAAGACCTCATACTGGGATCTTCAGCACCAAACCTTCAATCAGGAGTCATCGGCGGGCCATCACGAGTTTCTCCATTATTTATCAGGCGGCAGAAGATGTGTGTTTGTAAAGTAAATGGTCCTTCACACACACGACACGCTCAAATCGAACAAGTGCCATCGCTCAGACCGCTTGTGTGCTTGTGCTCAGATTGCAGGATTTTCTGACCTGACTATCAAACCAGCAGCTTAAAGTTCAGCCAAAACATGAACATTGTGTCATAATTTACTCGCCTTCCTGACGCAAAGTTCCCCAAAGAACCTTTCAGTGATCAGTTCTTAAAAGAACCACCATTGATGCCAATAAAGAAGCTTTATTTATAATAGTGTGTGGTTAATCAAATGATCCAAGACCTCAGCTGAATCAAACAAGACATCGTATTTGACATGACACACAACAGTTGCTCTTCAGATTCATCTCTTGATTTATATTCTGAATTTCCAGCTGATCTGCTCATGTAAATATTCTTCAATACATGCTCTTATTTCCTTTTCCTTGAAAACAAGTTTGGGTTTGTGGGTCCCATTTTTAGTGCTCTTGATCTTATCTCTTAAACGAGCTACAAAACAACCCACAAACATCCGTGTCATGCACAGAACAACAGGAGCATTGAAATAAAGAGGCGTTTCTGATGAAGTGGCTTATTTGAGGTCTGAGGTTCGTTTGAGGTGCATCAGATAATGATGAAGAACACGTCTCACGTCTCTGATTGCACCTTCATGTCTCGGCCTTAAAAGGCTCCTGAAAACAGTGTAGAAACACACTTAACAAGACAAAAACTGGCTTCAGAAAACACTCTCGCTCATTCCAGTAACGCAACACACTCATTAGACGCCTGAAACGGGCGGCAACGGAAAAACTGAGAGCAAACGTGAACCGACGGAGGCCAACCGAGGGAGGATAATTGTGTTTTTGGAGGCTTCTCGGCCGTCGATTCGGATGAAATGACGTGTGGCGGTAACTCCCTTTTCCCAGCAGCCTATTTCATCTCTGTCATCCGGAGAACTGTAGCCTGTGGCGCTGAAAAACAGAGAGAAGGAGAAAGAGTCTACAGGTACATGAAAGGATAATACCTCAAGGCCTGAAGGGAGGAAAAAAGAGCATTTTGCTATTTCAAAAGGAAGAAATGGCTCATTGGAAAGTAATGTTAAACATTATTATATGTGATTTGGCTTCTTTTTTATGTCATGCTGCAATGTTGCAACCACCATTTGCCCATTCTCTCAAGATAAAAGCGCCCGTGGAGCTTTTGAAGGGAACGAGAAAGCAGAGGAAAAATAAGCATAATACATGTTTTATTAAAAGCTAACCAGACGTGCTCCACACAGGTTTTATATTTAAAGAGCAAATTGAAAATCTGCAAAACTCAGCACACGGTCTTTGTTCTCTTTGGCTCGTCACGCTGAGCCGTGATGAAATAATTGTTTTATGCAGCATCTTTCAGAATCATACGCTGCTTTCTGTCATTTATTCATTAGCATTTTCACCAGACCTGCTCGCGTACTTCTTAAGGCTTTAAAGTCGGCATGAAATGGAGGTTGTGACTGTCTTTTCCTCCCTATTGTGCAAGTGAAACGAACAAGAACAAATGTAGGGCGGGGCTTGATTTTGTCTGTGGGGGATTGATTGGATGGTTGTGGTTTGCTATTGGTGGATCTCATGTGAGTGACAGGTTGCCCCGCCCTCGTCATCAGAGAAAATTTATTTTCAGTTCAATACAAATTGTAATGAAAACAGTTGTATTAATGTAGAAAAATGTGAAGTACAAACATTGCCCTGGTGCTCGAGGCGTCTGGAGCCGCATGTGTGTTTGGATTGAGTCTGGCTCATGTTCCTGTAATGAGAAGCAGCTCTGCTAATAACAACACTTCCTGTGCCGTGATTAACCAAAACACACACACACACACACACACACACACACACACACTGAGATGACGGGAACCAGATGAATATGAATGTGTTTCATTTTCTTCCCCAAACAATATTTGTGTGTGTTTGTCCATCAGCCCAGCTAACAGGGAATGTTCTGGCAAGGTTTTCGTAAAGTTATCTGGCCTTTAATAATGTTCTCAAAATGTTAGCATTATTTATGCAACATTCATGGAACGTTTTTCTGAAATGTTTTAGTTGGATGTTGGTTTAATAGTTGTTCTCTATGTATAGTGTCCAGTCAGAAGACAGGAACACAGCTCTCTAAGTGTTCATGTGTTCATGTGTTCAGTGTTAATGTGTGAGTGTGTTTATTAGATGTGACACTTGAACAAACAACACAAAGCGCTGAGGAGAGTTTGAGCTGAAGATGAAAGAGACGGAGCTGCAGATCAAAGAGTGACTCTCTGAGTGTGTTACGATTCAGAGCGTGGAGCTGATTACAGAAAAACACCAGCACACCGCTCACGTTTACTTGTACACACACATTTTGTATAATACAATATCATGCAAAAATAGTGCCGGTTACTCACTCCAAGAAGGATTTCGTTGACCCACTGTACAGGAATCACTAGTCAGTCAGTCAGTGGCAGCTCTGAGGGCCCGAGGTGACGGGATCCCGTGTTTGAGCGATTAAATACGCTTAAGCCGTTCCTCCACAGACCGACTCTCTGCGCTGTGAGAGAGAGGCGGCGCCGGTCCGGAGGCCAGTGTGCCGTGATAAAGGCCGGGACACTTTCATTATTGCTTTGACCTGAAGGGTCAGACAGCACTAGCCGCAGGAGAACCAGCCATTAGCCACCTCTCCATCACACTGGACGTGATTTATTCGCACAGAGCTCAAAATGAGCCTCCCACACCCAATCAATGGAGCTGGAACCACCGGGAGCATCTGGACGGCCAATCAGACGCTCCGCTCGCCGTCTGAGGCCTGTTCAGAGAATGTCATCATTCCAACACAGACCTGAAGAAGAACAAAACACATGTCAACAACATCAGACGTCAGTAATCATCAGAAAACATTAGTAAAATCTGTTAATGAATAAACCTAACCATAACTAAATCCATAAAATGATCTCATGATGAATATGAGATATATGAAGCGCCTTTAAGCTTCCATATACCCACACAGGAGGGGACGTTCTCGCGACCTGGCACAACGTTCTCTAAATTTCTAAAACGTCCTCTTTTGGTTATGAAAGTGATGCAATTCAAGGTTCCTTATATGACTTCCATATTGGTTATTCTATGGTCTCATAGCAACGTTACAAAGAGGACATTTGAGACGTTGACAGAACGTTCACACATTGTCCTTTGTTGGTCATTTAATAACGTTCCCGATATGACTTTAGGGGGACAGTAACAACTCCACTTTGTGATCGTCTCGGAACGTTCTGGGAATGTTACCGGGTGACGTTCTAAGTACGTTAAAAAAAAAGGTCCCCTAAACGTTCCAAGAACATCTCATGTCTGTGAGTTACTTTGCAATTCTAAACGGAAATTACATTGAAATAAACATGTTTTAATTTAATGCATCCTGAGAGTGTTTATTTTGTCCATAAACAGTATAAATGATGTCTAAATGAGACCTTATAAGACGTGAAAATGCGTCCACAATGACCACATTTAACCTAGTTTTTAACCTTGTACGGAGGTTCTATGAACGTCTATATCGGATGTTCAGAAGACATCATAAAAAGACAAAAACTTTAATTCTGGCTCCTCAGAGGACGTCTTTTCAACAACAAAAAAAACTTTCTTAAAAACGTTCATGTAAGGATGTCACTTGGACGTCAATAATGAACATTTAAAAGACGTTTAAAAAAGACTTTATTTAACGTTCACTATTTATGTCACTCTAAAAACGACGTCACTAAATCTTTCATTCTGCCTCCTCAGTGGACGTCTTTTGGACGTGTCTTTGCTCAGTAGGCTGACACCAATGGAGAAGTTCTGAGAACATTCTGAGAACAAATAAAATATGGTCCCCTAAACATTCCCAGAACATCCTGAATGTTCCATGAAGGTCTGCCAAATAACGTCCCCCTAACCTTTAAAGAACTCCACATCATGACAGTCTCGAAACGTTCTGGGAATGTTACCAAGCGACGTCCTTGACACCAGCGGGGACATTCTGAGAATGTTCTGGGAATGTTAAATTTCCAAATAAAATATGGTCCCCTAAACATTCCAAGAACATCCTGAATGTTCCATGAAGGTCTGCCAAATAACGTCCCCCTAACCTTTAAAGAACTCCACATCGTGACCTCGAAGGGAATGTTACCAAGCGACGTCCTTGTTCTGAGAATGTTCTGGGACCCGAAAATGTTCCACGCCAAATTGAACGAAGTTCTGCCAATTTGACATGAGAAACCAAATAAAATATGTCCCTAAACATTGAATGTTCCATGAAGGTCTGCCAAATAACGTGAACTCCACATCGTGACAGTCTCGAAACGTTCTGGGAACGTTACCAGGCAACATCCTTGACACCAGCGGGGACGTTCTGAGAACGTAACATTTCTAGCAGGGTGCTAGAAATTGCATAACTTGCATAATCTTGCATAACTTTTATAATGATTTGCTAATAATTCATAAGCTCAGAAGGAAAGGATGAACTTCTAATGAAACAACAACAGCTGAATCACCTCTGAATCTCCTGAACCTCTGTTCCTCTCAGTGAATATTCCTGCACAAACACAAACATAGGAACAGAGAAAGCCTTATTGAATAACTGAGAATAATTGTGCTAAAAGCTGAAAGCAGGGAACCGAGTGCTTTTCCACAGTCACACGCGGAGGACGGCGGTATCGATCAACATGCCGAGGTAAATACCTGATCAATAAGCAGCAGTGGCAAACACACAACACTGTCAGCAGAGCAGCGCTTCTGTTCACGAGACATGTTTCAAGAGGCTCTTTCAGACGTTATTGAAAATGGGGGCGACTGTATAATGTAACCTGTTCCCATGGAGCAGAGCTGATGGAAAACCCTCATAAACCTGCATGTTGGTCCTGCATGGTTTAAGCTGGTCTAGCTGAAATTTTAAATAGAGTTAGAAAAGTCAAAGTGGCAAAACATAAATCATAATTTATTCAAGAGACAAAATAATGAACATCAGTAGTATGTACAACGTCAATGAAGACAGCTTGAGATAAACGTGTCGAGCTTCATTCATGACGTCTAATAAACTCCTGAACAGGTTCCTGATCAAAAGTACGGGCCTGTAGACTGATATTGCCAAAAACACTCACAGCAAACGTCTGTCAGCGCGACATGAACGCCATGATTCAGAGAACATTTCCTAGCGCTGTCAGTCACGATCAAATCTAAGATTCATCTTGACTGCAGAAGCTCCACTGACCTGTTCACTGTCATCAACGGCCAAAAATAAAGGATAAAAAAACTACAGTCTGATCTGATCAGTCTTTTAGATCAGGTGAGCTCTGGAAGGGAGTGACAGTCTGGAAGTCTGTGGAAAAGTCTAGAGAAACAACAAATAAGTCAGTAATAACATTAAAAATAAATAATACATTTGATTAAAATAAATAAATGAACAGTAAATGTGATATATTTAGTATTAAATAGACTAAATTGGATTAAAATAAATAAATAAATAAAAATGTGTTTAATCTATTAAAATATTGTATTAAATAAAAATGTATAAAAATGTGATAAAATAAAATAAATATTAGTTAGATGTTAATATATTAAATAGACTAAATTTGTATTAAAATAAATAAAAACGAATAAAAATTAAAATAAATAAAATGAACAAAAATGTGATTAAAATTTCAAAATGTGTTGGTTATTAATCTATTAAATTAAATTGGGTCAAAAAATAAATAAAAATGTGATTAAAAAAAGTTAGTTATTTACTAATCTATTAAATAGGTTAAATTAGACTAAAATAAATAATTAAAAATGATAAAAAGTGGTTAAAATTATTTAGTAAGTTATTAATCTATTAAATACATTAAATTAGAAAAATAAAGAAATCAAAATATTGATAAATATTAAATAAACACAAATTAGATTAAATTAAATAAACAAGCAGATAAATAATACATGTAACAGTACACTACTATAGTGAGTAGAAAATACATATATCATAACTTAATAGAAATTAATTTCAGATTATAATATTAATTTTTCAGTGTATAAATTGAGTGTTTATAAAAGATGTGTTTTAAATGTTAGGATGGAGTCCCTCGCATGAGGAGAGAATGAGATGATTTGAGACGAGGTGAGCGTCGACTGACTCTTCAACAGTCTGCCGTAATTCAGAGCACTGGATGTCATCATGGGCCAGGGAGGAGATAAATAAACTATATACACTAAAAGTACTATATATAGGCTATATTTATATTTATATGTATATATAAATATAAATATAGAACGTTATACATTATATTTATATCTATATGTATATTTAAACATATATTAAGACATTACTAACAGTAAATATAATGAATATATAAGCTAATATAGTGCATATGTAGTGAAATGCTCCTCTAGAGTTGATTTCTCTAGTGAACTAACATGCTGTGGACACTAAATGACTTGCCTGAGGTAAATGTAATGCTACGTGAGATATTATTCTCAAACAAGTCTTTCAGCGGCTGAAACACACTGAGAGATTACGCGCATATCTGTTCTTCTGCTGCTCTTTTGCCTGTTGTGGTGATTAGCAAACAGTGTTGCATTACTGCACGCGCCCCCTTCTGGATTGGAGTGTGAATCACTTGTGACCGACTGTATTCGTCTTCTGACTGCAACTCAGATCACACAAATGTGGAGGCTGGAATGAAGTTCAGGTTGTAAACGCTGGAGCTCATCTTCATCTGTGAAGCAGTGAGTTTCTCTCTGAAGTGCTCTTCATCACTCTTCATCATCTCTGCAGAGAGCAGATGGAGTCAGATCAGGTTCAGAATAAACCTCTGTCACAGAGAGTTTGAGTCGAGTGACTTTCACATACGACGGGTCGTCCTGATTTCACGTCTGTGAATTATTGAGGCCGTTCGTCCTCTACATAATGGATCAGGACGCTCTCTCTCGTATTAAACACGTCTCTGGTTCTGCGCTCAGAGCTGACGGGTGTTGAATGATTTGTAGCTTTGTGCCGCTGAAGGTCTCTGACAGCAGGAGCTTCTGCGACAATCAGGGAACGGAAAGATTCGCTCGCATTAGTGAGAGTCTTTCAGACGCCGCGCTCTGAAGGGAAACTCTCATTACAGTCATTTTTATCACTGCGCTGGATGTGAATTTACAGTCATTAATATGCATGTGAACGTGTCCTCAGCCTCCCGTGGGAATCACAGAGATGTGCCGCATCTCGCTCCGCATCCTGATGCCACGTTTAACAGCTCTGATGATCCCAACTCCTGCTTTCCCAAAGAGTTAGACTGTGGCAAACAGATCATTTAACGGGGAAAGGGGTTGTTAGTGTTGTTTACTGAGTCAATCACATATACTATAGTGTTCATACACTAAAAAATGCTGGGTTAAAAACAACCCAAGTTAGGTTGAAAGTGGACAAACCCAGCGATTGGGTTGTTGTTTTAACCCAGTGAATGTGTTGTTTTAACCCTGCGATTGGGATGTTTTAACCCTGTTTGGATGTTTTAACCCTGCGATTGGGATGTTTAACCCTGAGATTGGGATGTTTTAACCCTGAACCCTGCGATTGGGATGTTTTAACCCTGAGATTGGGATGTTTTAACCCTGCGATTGGGTTGTTTTAACCCAGCGATTGGGATGTTTTAACCCTGCGATTGGGATGTTTTAACCCTGCGATTGGGATGTTTTAACCCTGCGATTGGGATGTTTTAACCCCAGCGATTGGGGTTTTAACCCTGCGATTGGGATGTTTTAGTGATTATTGGATGTTTTAATAAAACCCAGCCGTTGGGATGTTTTTTGTGATTTAACCCTGTTGTTTTAACCCTGCGATTGGATGTTTTAACCCTGGGGTGTTTGCGATTGGGTTTTAACCCTGCGATGTGTTTAAACCCTGCGTTGTTTTATTGTTGTTTAACCCTGCGATTGGGATGTTTTAACCCTGCGATTGGGTTGTTTTAACCCTGCGATTGGGTTGTTTTAACCCAGCGATTGGGATGTTTTAACCCAGTTTTAACCCTGTGATTGGGTTGTTTTAACCCGCGATTGGGATGTTTTAACCTGCGACCCTGTGATTGGGTTGTTTTAACCCAGCGAATGTGTTGTTTTAACCCTGCGTTGGATGGTTTTAACCCAGCGATTGGGATGTTTTAACCCTTATTGGGTTGTGTTTAACCCGCGATTGGATGTTTTAACCCTGCGATTGGGATTTTTAACCCTGTGATTGGGTGTTTTAACCAGCGATGTGTTTGTTTAACCCTGCGATTGGGTTGTTTTAACCCTGCGATTGGGATGTTTTAACCCTGTGATTGGGTTGTTTTAACCCAGCGATTGGGATGTTTTAACCTGCGATTGGGTTGTTTTAACCCAGCGATTGGGATGTTTTAACCTGCGATTGGGTTTAACCCATTGGGTTGTTTAACCAGCGATTGGGATGTTTTAACCCTGCGATTGGGATGTTTTAACCCTGTGATTGGGTTGTTTTAACCCAGCGATGTGTTGTTTTAACCCTGCGGGATGTTTTAACCCTGATTGGGTTGTTTTAACCCAGCGATTGGGATGTTTTAACCCTTTGGGTTTTAACCCTGCGTTGGGTTGTAAACCCTGCGATTGGGTTGTTTTAACCCTGCGATTGGGTTGTTTTAACCCAGATTGGGTTGTTTTAACCCAGCGATTGGGCGATTGGGATTTGAAACCCTGCATTGTTGTTTTAACCAGGGTTAAATGTTTGACCAATCTACTGGATAGTGTTATTTAACTCAACTATTGTTTAAAAATGACTGTATTGTTCGCATAAATTGAACCATAAATATGTTGGAAAGTAACATTTATATATGTTTAATAAATGAACATTTATTAATAAGTTTAATGAATAATAATTAAACAACAAACATTTATTAAATTGCTTATTAATAAATGTTCATCTTTTGATTATTATTGTTTCCTCTAGTAATTATTTGTCTGATTTTTAATTTCCAACATATTTTGGGTTCATTGTAAGTCAGACATATAGTCATTTTTAAACACTAGTTGAGTTAAATAAAACTACCCAGCAGGTTGAGCAAACATTTAACCCAACTGCTGGGTTTGTCCATTTTCAACCCAACTTGGGTTGTTTTTAACCCAGCATTTTTAGAGTGTACATGAATCATAGCTTTGTTTACTATTATATGACTTTATTTAATCATATCTTGAAAAAGCATTAATTCAAATGAATTCGAATCAGCCTAAATTGCGAAAAGAATTATATTTAATCAGTTAAAAGTTAAAGCACTAGCACGGTTTAAATAATAATTCATTTAACAGACTGGATGATGGTTTGGTTTATTAGTACTGTTGCATAAATCTCATAAATCTCACTTATGTTGCATTCAAGATATTACATTTTTTAAAATCATGCATTTCCTGGGAATCGAACCCATGACCTTGTGGTTGCGAGCACTGTGCTCTACTAGGAGGCAGTAAGTGAATCAGATGGACCGTTTTCACCTGCCGCACCAGAAAACAGCTGAAAAACCCACAGAAGGAGGAACACGAGTCTCATACAGACCAGAAGATCACGATATACACTGATAAATTCACATAAAACACGACTGTTATTGATCTCTGGCCGCCCTCTCTCACAACACACACACAAATATGATTATTTCATCCAAATCCATCACAGAACAGTGACAGGACAAAGGGAAATCACATGACCAGGAACCACTTTTGAAAAAATCAGGTTCTCTCAAAAGTTAAATGGTCTTTAATCATGTTCGTCTAACATTTTTTTAAATGTCACTACTTGTTTTAGGACGTTCAGAGAACATTGTTCCCATAATGTTTGCATAAAGAAAAAACATATTCAAAACATTTTTTGGAGAAATGTGCATATGGCAGTGAGTTTTGCATTAATAATCATCATACAGTGTCTAGAATCATCTGCAGACTCAGACAGGAGTGAAATCCCATTGGGAATACAGTCATGATTTCATCACCTGTCCATCGCTGAGGGTCAGACTCCGGCAGGCCGTCACGTCCCTCGAAGGATCATTCTTCACTGCTGAAACTAAAGACAAACCATTCATTCAAGAGTGAACTAAACAAACACGCCATGAAAAATATGATGTCAAGCCCCAAATGAACACAAACCTGTTCACAGACGGCTTTCAGCATCATGCTTCTTCTGCTTGTGCATCTCTATCAGACTCGGATCAGACATCTGATGGGATCGGTCCAGTCGGAGCACATGTCACCGATAATGAAAACACAGAGATATCTGCACTGCAAAACTGATGTTCTTCCTCAGTGTTTCTGTCTTGTTTTCCAGCACAAATATCTAAACATTCTTAAATCGAGATACATTTACTGGAGAAGAGAAATGACTGAAGCTATGAAGACTTGTTTAATGAAAACGTCTCTATTAGTTGCAGCTAGCTTCAGCAATGAGTTACCAACAGCTATTAAAACCTGATTTTATGTCCAGCTGCCGAAACCACATGGACTGAGGCCCGTTAATGAAGCCATGCGGAACGACACAGAGCTTGAAACGCTCCTCGGTTCGGGTGCTCATCCACAGGGAACGGCTCTCTGAGGCCTGTTGCTATGGTAAAGCAGAATCAGTCGCTAAGTGTCGGCATCTCTGCAGGAAATACGGGACGAGCGTGTTATTTATTCATTCGTTCATTTGTAAGGCCTGCTCTCTCACACGACACAAGCACAGCTATTGAGAAACACCACAGGACTACACAAAAATGCACTTTTACAGACACTTTTCCATTCATTCTCAGAGGATCAGCCTCAGCGGGAAATATACAGCCCATAGTGTTGACCAAGATCAGACAGCAGAGGAACTGCATTTGTGCGCACGATTGGAAAAAAGGTTCTGTATAGAACTCTAGGGCTCAATTTTAAAGAACCCTTTATGCCAAAAAGTTTCTATAGAAGGAGAAATATGTCTTGAATAAATTGCATAATAATACTTTCATTTATAACAGGTTTTTTATTATTATTATTATTATTTAGGTTATTTTTTCTACTGATAAAGTATGTTTACGAGCTGTTTAATTCATAAAATTGATCTAAAATGAAAAGTGAATTAAAATTAATGAATTAAAACTAAATCCATAAAATGATTCCATGATGTAACCCCTGAAAGGATCTACATATGAAGCGTATTGAACCCTTTAAGAGCTTTTATGTGTTGAAAACATCAACATTCTGTTTTCTATGATGAAATTCTGCTGATTTAAACTTGGCGAGCTTTTTTAGTGCCTTTTTTCCCCATCACATATCATAAGTTAGGTATCATTTGAAAGCTTAAACACTCAAAAGTCATCCTGTCAAACCTGTTCTGACACTGGACATTGTGTTACCATGGAAACAGTACTTTAAACCTTTTAGCGGGCTCCTCTCCCTAGTGGGTGGCGTCATGTTTCACATTACAAAATTCACTGCACTGTTTGATAATCATATTTTTTTAATCTTGACAAATTGAATATTGTTGGAAAGGTCTGAGAATCAAGGTTCCACTTTTGGACACTATATGTGATATTGTGACAGAAATGTATTTGTGACAGGAGAACACATTAAAACATTTCAATAGACTCTGGCTATTTTTGATAAAGCGCCTAAACAAAATCTCATAAGAACCTCAATTTTTGCGATATCAACTTCAAATCTGGAACACAACCTGGTTAGACATATGGATGTTTTTGCACCAATTTTAGTCCAAATTATTTTGTAAAAAATATACAAACCCGATTCCAAAAAAGTTGGGACACTGTACAAATTGTCAATAAAAAAGGAATGCAATAATTTACAAATCTCATAAACTTATATTTTATTCACAATAGAATATAGATAACATCAAATGTTGAAAGTGAGACATTTTGAAATGTCATGCCAAATATTGGCTCATTTTGGATTTCATGAGAGCTACACATTCCAAAAAAGTTGGGACAGGTAGCAATAAGAGGCTGGAAAAGTTAAATGTACATATAAGGAACAGCTGGAGGACCAATTTGCAACTTATTAGGTCAATTGGCAACATGATTGGGTATAAAAAGAGCCTCTCAGAGTGGCAGTGTCTCTCAGAAGTCAAGATGGGCAGAGGATCACCAATTCCCCCAATGCTGCGGCGAAAAATAGTGGAGCAATATCAGAAAGGAGTTTCTCAGAGAAAAATTGCAAAGAGTTTGAAGTTATCATCATCTACAGTGCATAATATCATCCAAAGATTCAGAGAATCTGGAACAATCTCTGTGCATAAGGGTCAAGGCCGGAAAACCATACTGGATGCCCGTGATCTTCGGGCCCTTAGACGGCACTGCATCACATACAGGAATGCTACTGTAATGGAAATCACAACATGGGCTCAGGAATACTTCAGAAAACATTGTCGGTGAACACAATCCACCGTGCCATTCGCCGTTGCCGGCTAAATCTCTATAGGTCAAAAAAGAAGCCATATCTAAACATGATCCAGAAGCGCAGGCGTTTTCTCTGGGCCAAGGCCATTTAAAATGGACTGTGGCAAAGTGGAAAACTGTTCTGTGGTCAGACGAATCAAAATTTGAAGTTCTTTTTGGAAAACTGGGACGCCATGTCATCCGGACTAAAGAGGACAAGGACAACCCAAGTTGTTATCAGCGCTCAGTTCAGAAGCCTGCATCTCTGATGGTATGGGGTTGCATGAGTGCGTGTGGCATGGGCAGCTTACACATCTGGAAAGGCACCATCAATGCTGAAAGGTATGCTCCCATATGCTCCCATCCAGACGTCGTCTCTTTCAGGAAAGACCTTGCATTTTCCAACATGACAATGCCAGACCACATACTGCATCAATTACAACATCATGGCTGCGTAGAAGAAGGATCTGGGTACTGAAATGGCCAGCCTGCAGTCCAGATCTTTCACCCATAGAAAACATTTGGCGCATCATAAAGAGGAAGATGCGACAAAGAAGACCTAAGACAGTTGAGCAACTAGAAGCCTGTATTAGACAAGAATGGGACAACATTCCTAAACTTGAGCAACTTGTCTCCTCAGTCCCCAGACGTTTGCAGACTGTTATAAAAGAAGAGGGGATGCCACACAGTGGTAAACATGGCCTTGTGCCAACTTTTTTGAGATGTGTTGATGCCATGAAATTTAAAATCAACTTATTTTTCCTTTAAAATGATACATTTTCTCAGTTTAAACATTTGATATGTCATCTATGTTGTTTTCTGAATAAAATATTGAAATTTGAAACTTCCACTCATTGCATTCTGTTTTTATTCACAATTTGTACAGTGTCCCAACGTTTTTGGAA
Source organism: Culter alburnus (assembly GCA_028476615.1). Classification (NCBI taxonomy): domain Eukaryota; kingdom Metazoa; phylum Chordata; class Actinopteri; order Cypriniformes; family Xenocyprididae; genus Culter; species Culter alburnus. The sequence continues at coordinate 738,217 of JAOTNS010003577.1, forward strand.
TCAGGTTTGTATGTTTTGTATAAAATTAAAATGGTTAAGTTCAGTACATTTGCTTTACAGTAAACTTAAACTTCTATAACTATTTACACTTTCATTTTTTGAAGTGATTCACTTCTGCAATAATCTGAGTGTCAACCATTTAAGTTCAGATCAAAAAGTGGGGAGACAGCTAACAGGTTAAATTATAAGCCAATCAGTACTGCTTCTTTCTTTCCATTTGTAATATTATATAGCTCTCATTCCCATTTTGTTCTGGCACACATAAAATACTTTGTCAAAAAATAAATTTACTATGTTTTGTCAGGGTCAGTGAAATGTTAGCAGGTCTAATGACAGTAGATCAAGTCCTGACATCATTCATCTGCGTTAGAAGACGCCTATGAAGACAGTGAGATGCTCACTAGGAACAAAGAGACTGACCCTGTGTCCCTATGTCCATACTATCCATCCTAACTAGTATGTGACATTAGTAATATTCAATACTATTTAGGGTGATAGGTGATAGTATGCAGGGTAACAGTGTAATCAAAAACACTGATCAAGACTCCTGATTGGCTGATTCACAGGAAGTGGGCTGTGACAGAACTCACCTGCTGGATCAACAGAGCTCAAATCACACTGTCAATCAACTGAAGCCCCTCCCTTCTCATTAGCATATGCTCAAATGAAACACTCAAGATCAGAGGCAGCGTTGCAAACCAGACACACACGCGTTACATTTCAATTCGACATATCTGTGCTGCTGATGTGAAGCGGTCCGGCTGTTCTCCAGCGCCTAAGCTTTGATGACAATGTGCCGTTTCCTTTCTGGGGCGTATCTGACGAGGATTTCACGCGCCGCCTCAGACGATTAATGCAGATCAGCTTCTGTGGAACAGAACAATCAATTCAGAGACACAGACACTGAAGGAGTTTGCTGAAATAGTGAGCACTACTCACTGAATACTACTGTATACATCTGCTATTCATTTAAATAATATGCAAAACAATGCAACAATAATGTCACATGACCTCATCACAATGCATATTTGGAAATTTGGCACATCTTAGAGATTACATAGCATTTTCAATCCAAATTTCTACAAAAATTCTGTCAATGTGTTCAAATAAAGAGATCACAGATGGTTTGTTCGTCACACTGGAAATGGGCGGAGCATGTTGAGCGCAGTGCATTGTGGGATACGCAGTGTGTGCAGTATACAGAAGTGCATTTGTAATCAGCAGTAGTGTGTGTCTCTAACAGTGATGAATCGAGCGTCTCCTCCCCCATCACTGCAGCTCTGGAACACACACACACACACACACACACACACACACACACACACACACGTATGCTGTCCAGAAAACACTGAAAATCTAACAAACACAAACACAATCTCAAACACACGCCAGCTCCCATAATGCTCTCTGCTCATGGCGGCCGCAGATCACAGATACATATAAATAGCAGGAAACCAGGAGCAGGAGAGCGAGGGACGCGAGCTGAAATCATATTTCATTTACTGGAGTAATTACGGCCAGATCAGCTCCATTTTCTCATTTCATCTGCAGCTCTGCATGAGGAATCACAGCTAAACGTGTAACGTGTTTCAGAACATGCATTACATCAAGGTCCCATTTGTTAACATTAGATAATGCATTAACTATATTTACTTAACCTTGGCTGTTAGTTAACAAAACCACATTTGTTCATTGTTTGTTCATGTTAGAGTATGCATTAACTAATGTTAACAGATTTTAATAATGTATTAGTAAAGATTGAAATTAAAGGGATAGTTCACCCAAAAATGAAAATTGTCATTTCCTCACCCTCATGTTGTTCCAAACCTGTATGAGTTTCTTTCTTCTGCTGAACACAAAGAGGATATTTTGAAGAATGTTGGTATCAGACAGCTGACGGTAGCTGTTGACTGACACAGGATTTTCTTCCTACTATGGAAGTCAGCGGCTCCCGTCAACCGTCTGGTAAACTCATCCAGGTTTGGAACGGTTACGAACTGCTCCCAGACTTGGGTTGAAGATCCAATTGCAGCTTTATTGGGACAATCCAGAATTGTAAACAGGTAACCCATAGAGAAAACAATCTAAGTCCAAAAACACAAGCAAACACGGATATGCAGGACAATGGGCAGAAGAACAACACCAAGACGAGAAAAACATGATACAGACGCTCAGAAACGCAGTGAAACACAAAACAAGAGTATGTGACGTGAGAATGAAAACACCGGGGTTATATAGGCAGACTTTAGCAAGGATAAACACACAATCATGAGAATAGACAATGGATACTGGGAAAGGAAGTTCATAATGAAAAAGCCCAGGAGTTGGGAGGAGTGCCCTCTGGTGGAGATAAAGGGAACAACATCAGGGTGAGGAAATGTGACAAAATTCTCATTTTTGGGTGAACTGTCCCTTTAAGACTAATGTGTGTGTGTGTGTGTGTGTGTGTGTGTGTGCTTTTGTTTATATTACATTGTGGGGACCAAATGTCCCCATGATGTAATATAAACCTGAGTTCACCTACATCGTGGGACCAGCCAGCGGTCCCCACAATGTAAATGGGTTTATAAATCATATAGAATGAGTTTTTGTGAAAAGTAAAAGTTTGCACAGTTTCCTGTGAGGGTTAGGTTTAGGGGTAGGGGCAGGGTAGGGGGATAGAATGTACAGTTTGTTCAGTGTAAAATGCATTGAAGTCTATGGAAAGTCCCCACAATTCACAAAAACAAACATGTGTGTGTGTGTGTGTGTGTGTGTGTGTGTGTGTTGTGTGTTGTGGTGTTTGTGTTGTGTGATGCTTTTGTGTGGGGACCAAATGTCCCCATGTGTATATAACCTGAGTTCACCTACATCGTGGGGACCAGCCAGCGGTCCCCACAATGTAAATGGGTTTATAAATCATATAGAATGAGTTTTGTGAAAAGTAAAAGTTTGCACAGTTTCCTGTGAGGGTTAGGTTAGGGGTAGGGGCAGGGTAGGGGGATAGAATGTACAGTTTGTTCAGTGTAAATGCATTGAAGTCTATGGAAAGTCCCCACAATTCACAAAAAACAACATGTGTGTGTGTGGTGTGTGTGTGTGTGTGTGTGCTTTTGTTTATATTACATTGTGGGGACCAAATGTCCCCATGATGTAATTAAACCTGAGTTCACCTACATCGTGGGACCAGCCAGCGGTCCCCACAATGTAAAGGGTTTATAAATCATATAGAATGAGTTTTTGTGAAAAAGTAAAAGTTTGCACAGTTTCCTGTGAGGGGTTAGGTTTAGGGGTAGGGGCAGGGTAGGGGGATAGAATGTACAGTTTGTTCAGTGTAAAATGCATTGAAGTCTATGGAAAGTCCCCACAATTCACAAAAACAAACATGTGTGTGTGTGTGTGTGTGTGTGTGTGTGTGTGTGTGTGTGTGTGTGTGTGTGTGTGTGTGTGTGTGTCTCAGCAGGACACCTGCCGTGTTTACTGAGGATCTGCTGACTAATGGGCTGCAAAGCAGGCGTTATTAATAATCATAATAACCATCAGCAGCAGTTAATACTTACAAACAGGGTGAACACCGGTGGCGTCAGACAATATTATCACTGGTGTTGTAAAATATGATGACAAGCGGTTCAGTTTTTCATAGAACAGCATATTAAACTTCTGAAGATAACATTAACTCAGACAAAGACGAACAAATATAAAGGGAATAAATATTAAGTGACCCACTTTACCTGGATTCATTTTAAAAAACATGGTTCTTACTGCATCAGTACTGTAAAACAAAGTCTGATGACTGATTTATATGTGGACTAAAAACCCAAATGATTCCTCATTTCACAAATCAACACACACCGTCACTGACAGACGTGGAAAGAACAGCCGTAACACAGATGAAGACAGAAACACATCACTAACATGTTCAAACTCCAGTGTCCACACCGCAAAACATCATGTTCTTCCTCAGTGTTTCTGTCTGTTTCCAGCACAAACATCTAAACATTCTTAAATCAAGATACATTTACTGGAGAAGAGAAATGACTGAAGATATTAAAGGATTAGTTCACTTTCACATTAAATTTCCTGATAATTTACTCTCCTCCATGTCATCCAAGATGTTCATGTCTTTCTTTCTTCAGTGGAAAAGAAATGAAGGTTTTTGAGGAAAACATTCCAGGATTTTTCTCCATATAGTGGACTTCACTGGGGTTCAACGGGTTGAAGGTCCAAATGTCAGTTTCAGTGCAGCTTCAAAGAGCTCTACATGATCCCAGACGAGGAATAAGAGTCTTATCTAGAGAAACCATC